>JACXGM010031604.1:0-12909 GCA_016801145.1 Umbra pygmaea
GCATTCAACTGCATTCAACTGCACATTCAACTGCACTTTTCTATCTTTCTCCCTTACCCGACCCTTTGTGTTATTCTTGTGTATTTGTATTCATGTGTAACTCTGTCTGTACTTGCACCTTTGCTTTATCTTGGCCAGGTCGCCGTTTTAAATGAGAATTTGTTCTCAACGAGCCCACCTGGTTAAATAAAGGTTAAATTAAAAATAAAAATAAAAAAACATCACTAGTCAAACTATAGAATTTGCGTACACAAAGTCAGACCAGACGTGAGATTTTATCGCAGCCTACGATCACGTTCAAATTGATAAATCCCTTGCTTTGCGTAGGAATCGGCGTACGCCCGTCGTACGCCTGTTTTAGGTTGTACGCACATTTCATAAACGAGGGCCAATGTGTGTACTAAAATGACTCACAATAATTGTGAAAAACAAATTGTGTCCCTGAGCTGATTCGCTAGATGTGTTAAAGTTTAACACAACATGTCTAGTTTTACAAATCTCTTTTGAGAGATTGTGACCTGGAGATCCTAATATTTTATTGTTTCCAAGAACACTGGTTTTATGTTCAGACAATGTTGTTTCAAAGTGGTTTCTGTCAATTACCTGGCAATGTTCTGCTCATACAGACATATGAACACACCCTGATTTCACAAAACATCACGCCTTACAGTTTCAAGGTCCGGATTAGTGAACAACTGCTTCATTTACTTCTTTTTACTATTTATTTAGTGTAAAGTTAGGGACACCTGCTTTACAATCTTCTAAACTGCTTCAGCAAATGTGTTCTGATATTTGGGATTTTGACATTACATTAATATTGAAATCATTATTCAACATATCATTACTTTGGAATTTGAAATCAAAACTTAATACAATGCATTCCAATTGCCACAATGCTTGTGTCAGTTACTGGTATAACCCATGACCTACGTACACATTGTAAATAAATAAAATTAGCCTATATATTTCTGCAATCATTGTAAACATTTAAGAATAATATTAAATATATTTAAATTATATGTTCACCAATATTTGAAAACTACTAAAAACTCACTGTTCAAACTACATTATATCGATGATTAAACAATGTTATAAAATTCTACAGGTGTGGTTGTGCAGTTAACAGATGAACACATTCCAAATCCAGATGCTGGTAGGTCTAATTGGAATGTCAGTACTAAGTGGTCATGAAAATTTTAACCATGTTGTCATTGATTAAGTATTTTATTTAGATAACATACCCCTTACCTTAAAACAACTTTGTAATTTGAGTATTACTTATAATACCTCAAACCAACTGCATTTGAAATTAAATCTGCATGGGAACACAACATAGCATCCTGCTCACTTGAGAGGAGTAGTTTTCTGTCCTTGAAAGCCCTGAAAAATAAATGGTATTTACTAGCAAACAACAGATGTTTTTTACATATGTTTGTTTTTCATCAACAAACCAAGCTATAGTTTGTAATGTTGTAAAGCTAAATTTTAACTAGCTAATTTTCTCACCGGCCACTTCATTAGGTACACCTGTTCAACTGCTCATTAAGGCAAATATCCATCAGCCAATCACATGGCAGCAGGTCAATACATAGCCAAAAGAGTGGTAAAATTAGATACTACACTCAGCCTCATTTTCAGGCATGCTCTAACGAAGCACTCTAGTAACATGTTTAGTCTGTTAGCTAGCTAACATTACAATGTCGAGCTGACTAACAACCTACACCCTTTGTAAAAACATGTTTGCTACAGTATATTCCAATTTTCTGTCCAATTACTTTGATTTTGCTGCATACTGTAGCTACCTAGGCTCATGATTCATACAGATAAACTTTAAAAACTGTGTTTGAAAGACTTTGACCTTGCCTACAATTGAAGATGCAGTCTGCAATTTGTTTGTAAAGTTAGATTTATTGAGCTAAAAAGGGTCCACAAATATAGTGTATTTGTGCCCCATGTCATTAAAACTACCTGATTTTTTTTATATCACCTGATTTAAACTTTGAAAGTATTTACAGTTAATATACACATTAACAACATGTTTACACATCCAGTCTAAATTTTGTTAATTTCAAGGCACAGACTGCACCTTTAACAATAATCAGTTAGTAGATCAATAAAACATTGCAGCTAGTTACAAATCAAACCATGTCACCACCTGTGAAGTTTATTATTCTGGCTATCCTGTGAGGTAGTAAACTACACTAATATCAGTAGTAGAAACAATATAATAATTATGGATATCAATAATAATAAAGTTGAATAGTAACACATTAATCTCAATTTCTCAATTTCAACATGTTGAACTTACCTTTGCTAGTTGCCTGTTATTCTTCACATTAATTGAACGTTGGTAAATATCAATCCTGTGTTTTCAAAGTGTAACAAATTAAATGTGTTGGTTATAGACCTTTTTTAATCGTTTAAATCATTTGATATTTAATTTATGGGCACTTACAATGTTTGCCAAACATTGGAAATTAACATTCAATATATCTTGCAATATGATGTTGGTATATTTTGGACTATGTTTAAATGACTTTAAACAACATATTCTGAATAAATGTGGACCTATATTCACCACATAAAAAAATAAAATTCCATAAAACTGAATCTAATAGATGTCTATCATTTAATACTATTTCACCAAAACAAGATGTATAAGCAGGCAACCAATTTTTAGAATAATATGCATATTGAGTTTTATTTAACATTATTAAAAAAAGATTTAAGAAATAAAAAGATTTACCTGATTAATAATTAACTAATACTCAATAAATAAATACCCCTTTGACCTAATCAAAAGTTATGTAGGGCAGCTACTACTAGCATAATATGTATGTTTTTTGTTGTTGTTAACTATTGTTTTTAAAGATTTTGAAGATTAACTCAATAAAATATTTTCATTGACTAACTGATAATTAATAAATCATTAAATATCTTTCTGACTGAATTAAAGGTTGAAAAACTAGGACATCTGTTGATAGAATAATTTGTATCAAGTTTGAATAATAACCTTGGTTAAAAATCATTGAAGGTTTACAGAATAAAAGTGATTTCTATTTGAATTATTGATTAGTTATATATCAACAAGACTAATTAAAAAAACAAAGGTAATTGAACATTTAGCTAAATTAATAATAACAAATCTGCCCACCATCCGTCAATCACCCACTATTTTTGATATGCTGTCTCACTTCAGCTATATATTACAGATAAATTATGCTACAACATTAGGCTTAAAGTAGCTAACACAAAACACCAGTTTTATTAAAGATGTCTTCTGCGATTTTAGGCAATATTTAGAACTATTTAGGCCACTATGTTCTAAAAAATGAACATTCTTTCAAAAATAAAACACAAAAATTGGGAAGCCCAGTAGCTTTTGGTCTATAACATATACATGTTGTATAATAACAGTCAGTTGTATTTAAAACATACCTTTTCTTAAATTCCTGCCAATGAGGAGGAAATGTCAGTTCGCTCGCTTCTTCCTGATTTCAGTCTGCGAGGGCGCATTCAAATAGTAAAAAACAAAATGCAAACTTATTTTTCTAACTTCACAATTTGGTCAACCATGGAGGATTGTGTTTAGGAACCAGTGAAGCACTGTTTCTCCTCATTGGCATAGCTGTCAGAAAAGGTACGTTTGAAACAACACAACTGACATTTATCAGACGACATTTAACATTAGTTTTCACACAAATAAATAATCATGCTATTTCTCAAAGTTATATGAAGTACATTCATCTGCACAGAGCCATAGAACCTTAAGCTGTAGCACTGGTTCTACTTCGACCCTGTTCTCCCTGAGTGAGAGCGCTGACTGATGAGGGAGAATGTGACATAATGTAACATCTGGCCCAGTGTGGGCTGGATTGTTAATGTATACACTAGTGTTTAGTTCTATTAGTTTACTCTCCTGTGTTTATATGTATGTTTTGTTCTTCTTTAGTGTATGGTGTCACAATGTCCCTAGTGTCTGTGTGCTTGTTCTGTGTTCACCTTGTAGTGGTTTCTCCCCTGTGTATTTTGTTTTGGTTAGGTTTCCCGCTCTTTGTGTCACATGATCCCGTCACATGTTTTGGTGAGCCTATCAGTTCTGTTGTTTAGTCCCCACCTGCACACCCTTTCCTCATTAGTTGGGTATTTAGTTCTGGATGTTTGTTAGTCGCGTGTGATTCATTGTTTCTGTTCAGGTATGTGGGTATTCTTGTTCTTCATTAGGCTTTGGTTTGTTCATATAGTTAGTGTTGTGTAGACCTTATGTTGTTATGTCATGTTTTGGTGTATGCATATAATTGGTTGGTTTCTCATGTTTGTTCCTGTGTTTGTTTCTGTTCAGTTCCTCCGGTTTCAAATAAATGTATGTTTTTGAAGACGCACTTGCCTCCACTTCATTGGAACCTTGACACATAATTACTTCAAGCGATTTAAGAACATAGACCAACTATATAATTCTGTCATTGTTTCCCTTTACGGTCTTCTCATTAGAACACCCCAACGACAACATTTTATGTTCCAGCAGGTCAGGATAGTATTGGTGAAAGAACATCTGTGTTATTGTAGCAGTCTACAGATGTGCAAACTCATCAGTGGTGAAAAGGATGCAAAACAGTATGTTGTTGTGTCGGTGGGCAAGGCACTTCGTTTTTCTGGGGGAATGTCCCTGTACTTAAGTCACTCTGGATGGTAGAATGTCTTCCAATGACTAAACTGTAAACTGTAGAATTAATATCTTACTGCTACAACTATAATGTAATGGGGGACATTAAATATGAAGCAGTACTAACAATAAGAAAAACTCAGTCACATATACTACAATTCAAGATGTGAAATGACAAATCAATTACATTAGGTGACATGTTATTGAATTCTTACTTATTGTAAAGAAAACCACGTTTTATGCTATTGAGATGTACAGTATATTGGGGTAAATTATGCACTGTCTCTTTAAATTTAGGTGATTTTGAAATAGAATAGCTTTGTTGGGTTGAGTCCGTAATATATACGGTCTATGGTTGAGTCAGAGAATGTAAGCTAGAACATTTCTCGTTGATGATTTTTTATTTGAACCAGGGCTTTTATAAAGTTTGCACAACAATAAAGATACTGACGTTGAATTAGTTATATCAAGAGTGCAACAGTAACTTAGGAACCTAGCTAAGTTGACTGCTTAACCTCAGTGTGTTCTTCATTGACTATCTATTGTAGCTATTAAAATTTACTTCGAGTCTGTGACATGAGACGGTATATCCAGCAGTTGTGCAGTAACGAGGTAAAGTTGGTTGGATATTCCATATTGGATATTCAATGGATATTCGAAACCCAAGATCAGGTCTTGTTTTCCCAGACTCCGTAAATAGCGGTTTGCTATTGAAATTTTATTTTATATTTGCCTATATATATATTTATGCCACATGGTTAAAAAGCTATTGAATTAATAACTTTGAGGCATGTAAATTACTGACGGTCCATAACCATAATCAGACCGCTGTGTACGTCCGATTCACCGTGTGATAGTGTGGCTTAGTCTGGGAAAACAAGACCTGTTATCGAATATCCAACCAACTTTACCTCGGTTTGCGCAGTTTTGCCGAAACAGACAAGCGCAGACAGGGAGATATAAAGGGTGGAGTTGATTAACGAAACAGAAAACGCGTTCTGCTTAGTGGGATAGTTATATAAAATGAGACCTCTATGGATTAGACCTTTATCCAAATCCCAGGGCACTTGATGCTGTATGGCCAGGAAACACTAAATCAGGGACCTTCGTCCCTCTCGTCACAAGTTTGCACCCCTGAGTCTAGGCTCCCGTCGGGGTTCAAGCCCCAGATTACCGTTCTTTCAGCCACACTATATTATGCTAGCGACACTAACGCGGATTTTGTTTTTCAAAATAATAGCGCTCATTCCAATGCATGAAATAATGATAGTACATTCATTTTAAAGCTAGTGAATTATAATCAAATCAAATTTTATAATGTTTTTAAGGAACTATTAAAATAGTTTTATGGGAAAAACGTAATATGTTTTTAATATAATTGTAAAAGATATACTGTACACTAAATTTTAATAAATATATTATCTTATAAAAACTAAACTATCGCTTGGGCCAAAACATCTATGGATAACTGTTCAGTAGGATGTATGTTATCCAAATATAGTCTCAAATCCCAGGGCACTTGATGCTGTATGGCCAGGAAACACTAAATCAGGGACCCTCGTCACTCTCCCATTCATTTCACTGTAGGCCATCATTTTATAGGCATATTCTGCTTTATAAAAACAAATATCGCTTGGGCTTAGTTGTGTTCTGTGACTTCCCTCTTTCTGTCTTCTCCCCTGGGATGTCTGTCTGTTTGCCTCTGCTTCATAAGTTTGCTTTACATTTTTTAGACATTAGTCTTTATACACTTTATCACTCCTGCGCGTATGCATACCATACATAATAGTTAAAGCTTTAAGTCAAACGTCTTGATTTTTTTTTACATCAGCTTGACTGAATTTCTTTGGCAGTGTTTGCGAAATGTTAATATCGGTGATGTAAAGTGTTTAGAATAGCCAATATGTAGGCTAACGACAAAATATAGAAAATATAGGACATGCATTCTAAAGTGTGTGTGTCCCTTCTCGTTAGCTGAGAAAAGTACACTAGCGCGTTTTAAAGATGTTTGCTAAAACTGAAACACCTTAAAAATCGTCTTGAATTCATTTAGGACGAAAGCTTTTTCTGCTATTGCAACAAATAAAATCTGTTTTTAACTTACCATGTTTTATACATTAAAGCATTTAATTTACAAACTAATATTCACTCACCAGGATGCTTGTATTCACCGTTCAGTATTTCGCTTTCGTTTCTGTTCAATAGGTCTTGGGCTGTTGCCACTCAAGACAAAATTTCTAGCCCAATGACTGCTCAACGAGTCCAAAATGCCTTAAAACTAGCCCACTTTCTTTACGCGCTATAGTTTACATATTTTCCCACTCATTTTCTTCTTAATTAAAATGTAAATTTAACTGTAGCTTTCTTTTACTTTATTAATTTTTTTTAAATGTTTTTAATACAAAATGATCGTGTCTTGAGTCATGTCCTGTTGGCGTTACGTGCAGTCTTTACCTGCTCCAAAAGTGCATGTACCGTAGGTGATCTCTCTACCCTAATGATCTACTCTCACGCAGCAGCATACACCATAGCTGAATCTCCTTCAATACTAGACAAAGCTGGGTCATACGAAAACCTGCCATTTCCCGTTCTTAATGTTTGATTTTCAAAGTCGTTTTGAGTCTTTAAGCCTATTTTTGTATTTGTATGTAAATCCATATTTAAAACAAATCTGATCGCTATACATTGAAACATAAAATCCCTCTAAAACACTAAGTGTGTTTGTAAATTGAGAATATTGAGGGGTTTCATTTTTTTCCATGGATGAATATGCTAATTTACCATTGACACTTTCACAGCATCATCTGATTCAAGAAAAGTTTATGGAAACAAAATAATTTTCCCACCCATCAACAGAATAAAAACAAACCATGATATTTAGGGATGCAACCTGCAAAAATACCTATTACATAATTACTATTGCTAAGAAAACAATATACCCAAGAATGGTAACAGGCTGGTTGACAGTAACAGGGTTTAGGGAAAACTGTAGTGGGAGCTAGGGGTGTAACGGTATGAGATTTTGACAGTATGATAACCGTCTGTTATGATGTTGCCTCCTGATGGAGGGAGACCTGACACCCCACCTGGTACTCACTCTATCAGCCTAGGCAGTCAGCCACAAGGGTATGGGGTCGTGGGTGCGAGTAAGGACACAACACAGAAGTATACTTTAAAGGCCATGGCATTATAAATAGTAATGGGAGAAAGTGAGGGCTGGACCGAACCAAATGAAAGAAACAAATATAAAGTCCACCAACCCCTAACCTATCCTATCCCCCCCAAACACGAACCCTTAAACTAAGCTAAGCTGGCACACGAGTCAGGCGCCCAAACCAAACGTACAGGTAGTGGTCTGCCCAGGTCTAGCTAGTGCTTTAAGACACAGGAGTATCCCTGAGTATCCCCAAGAATTAATGACAAATAATGGGTTAACAACCACAATAACTCAATACAATGTTCACAACAATACTCATATTCACAAAGCATGACCAAAGTCCAAGCTCTCTCTCTCTCTCTCTCTCTCTCTCTCTCTAGCGTAGCCAGAAAAAAATATTTAAGTGTGCATCTAAAAAACTTGGTGTGCCACATTGATTTTTCTCTACAAGACAGAGGCCTATACTACGAAGCTATGTTCAACATGCCCTAGATTTCCTTTCATTACCTGGCTTCACTAAACCTAATAATTGCGATCTAGTTACAAGATGTCACGACCGTGGTTATCAATTCATTAAATCAACCCAGGATTTCCCAATCTAGTGACAAGTGCGTTTACATAAAAGGGGCGGTGTGTGCATCATAGGACCAATCGCAGACACGGACAAGTCTATGAGAGCCGCATATTTCGCTCAACTGTAGTAAATTATGATATTAGATAAATTTGAAGAGCATAAAAAAATATAATCCAGGCATAAAGCAAGAAGGAAAGCTGGGGAAAAAATGCCACCCGTGTATTTATAAGTGCCTCAGGCTCATCGATATCACTGACTATAATTACAATGATGTATTCCATTTAACCAGCGTTGCTTCATGCCAGGACCGGCGGGAGAATTAACTCCGCAAGGGGGCACCCAAAATTACTAACGGGGCACACATATTTCAGCTCGGTAATAACACAATGAATAATGTTGATAGTATGTAGTGGAGTGGACAGTAATCATTTGTAGCTTGTAAATACACAACGCATTCAATTGCAGCCAGACACACGGCTGTCTTGCCATAATAAAACATGTTAGACTGCTTTACAACTTTGACTATTAATACCAGTTTAAAAAATTACATTTTGAAAAAGCTGCTACTGCTGTAGCAGCTAGCTACATCTTCTGCGAAGAAAAGTTCCTAATTTCCATATAGCTCACATCACTACAGTTCCTAATATTGCTCAAAATCTACCCACCTTCATCAATGTATTGCAAAAAGCAGTTATTCTACTATAACAACATCAACAATAAATTAGACATTATAAATGAAAAATGTGAAATGCCATCACATCACATCACTTCAATCCCGCAATAGATAATCAAAAGCAATGAAGAAAATAATGTATTGCCAAGCCATTTTCCACCATTTCCAAAAGCTTGCAAATTACACAATAATTCAAAACTGACAATGCTGATATTTCTTACCAGATTCAGGAAAGTTTGTCAGGCACACGCACCTGCAAGGCTGTATAGGCGGCAAGACAGTGTTTCTCTGCTGCAGCTAGGCCGAGTGGCATCGGTGGTCGAATGTCTCGGTGTTACCGGCAATGTTGGCAAGGCAGCCTCTGTGGCTGGCGTCTCCATTTCCGCCCCACTTTGAGTTGAGGATGTGCAAAACCACTTTCTAACAACCATAATTGAGCTGTGAAACTTCTTTCCGGTGGAAACAATCTACTACTAGGCTACATTTGAACGTAATCATCCATTTCAAATTAAGCCTGCCTTTCTACTGTGTGAAGGCCAATCACCGTATGATTTTTACCAATGTGTAACTTTGTGTTAACCCGCTGGTTTTGATTCCTGTGCAGCAGCACAGCTTAATAATCAACGCAACAAATCGCAGCTAGGCCTGACTGTGGAGGGATTTGTAGGACAGATACTGGAAACAAAATGGAGGGGGCACAATATTCTAACTGAGGGGGCATTGCCCCCTTTTGCCCCCTCGTGCCGCCAGGCCTGCTTCATGCTGATGGTGTATAACAACTATATTTATTGTATTCTTTCATTTGCAACCCTGACAGTGTTAAACAGTCATGGGAGCAAATAAAAAATGTACAGGGTGTGTAAATTAATGGTTACAATACTGGGTTGTTTAACAAGTTCTGTAGGAAATAAGAATAGTAAATGTATGTTCTCGATATATGGTCTCTACAGAGAAAGGGGATACATTGATGTTGATCCGTATCAAACAGACCATACATTAAAATAGCTTTCACAAACAAACGAAACACTATGCATAAAGTCTGTACCTGTAAGCGCACAATTTCGATGTATCGCACTGCACTGGCACATACAGATCAAGATTAGCTGCTGAATGTGTTGGCCTATTATGCCAGTTTCATTCTACTACACTGCTAGCCTCCCGTGATATTCGCTGGGGTCACGTTGGCGGCTATTTTTGCGCATACACTTAAATGTGTAGGTGTGGATCTAGATGTTGTTTTTTAACGAAAAAAATAAGAATTTATTTAAAATGAACAAATATTATAATTAGACCATATTAGACTAGGTTTAAAAAAAACTTTGCCAAGGCTATAACAAAAATTTAATTATGCATCTGATTTCTGGGTGTGCCAGCTGCCTCTTTGGGTGGCACAAGCACACCCTGGCACACCCGTGCCTACGCCACTGGTTGAACCCTGTCAGAGAAGTAGTTGTTGAACCAGTCGAGGCAGTTATTATAGAAGCCAAGGCTGCGGAGTCTACCAATAAGGATGTGATGATTGACTGAGTCGAAAGGCTTGGCTAGGCTGTTGGATTCGAAATGTTTGACAATCTGATTGTTAATCTGGCTTTTTAAGACTTTAGAGAGACAGGGCAGGATGGATATGGGTCTATAACAGTTGGGGTCGAGAGTGTCCCCCCCTTTGAAAAGAGGGATGATTGCAGCTGTTTTCCAGTCTTTCGGGATCTCTGAGGATACGAGAGAGAGTTTGAATAGGCTAGTAATGGGAGCTGCAATGATTGCTGCAGAGAGCTTTAGGAATGACGGGTCCAGATTATCGAGCCCAGCAGATTTGAAAGGGTTTAGCTTTTGCAGTTCTCTTTGGACATCAACTTTGGGTGAAGGAGAAATTAGGAAGGCTAGGGCACAGTACTGCATAGGGTGGGGAACTGTCAACCAGGGTTGGGCCAGGGTGAGGTTAGCCCGGTGAAACGCATGGCCAGCCATACTAAAATGCTTATTAAAATTATCAACTATGGCAGTTTTGATTGTGGTGATAGTGTTGCCTAGTCGTAGAGCAGAAGGCAGCTGGGAGGAGGAGATCTTATTCTCCATGGTCTTCACCGTGTCCCAGAACTTTTTGGAATTGGTGCTACAGGTTTAAAATTTTTGTTTAAAAAAGCTAGTTTTGGCATTCCTGACTGATTGTGTATAATGGTTCCTGTTACTTCCCTGAAGAGCTGGATGTCGTGCAGATTTTTTTAGGCTAAAGCAGTGCGCCACAGGGTGTTTTTGTGTTGGGCTAGGATGGTAAGATCTGGAGTAAACCAAGGGCTATATCTACTTTTAGTTCTAAACTTTTTGAGTGGAGCATGTTTGTTTAAGACGGAAAGGAAGGCATTTTTAAAGAATATCCAGGCATCCTCGACTGTTGGGATAAGGTCAATATCCTTCCAGGGTATCCGGGCTAGTTCAGCTAAGAAGGCCTGTTCACTGAAGTGTTTCAGAGAACGTTTTACCGTAATGACCAGAGGCAGTTTGACTACAGACCCATTACGAACGCACGCAATGAGGCAGTGATCACTGAGGTCCTGGCTGAAGACAGCAGGGGTGTATTTAGAGGGCATGTTAGTTAAAATAATATAAATAATTATTCATATTATTTAGGTTGTATCTGGTAGGCTCATTAACAATTTGCGTCAGGTTAAGTGCATCAGGTCTAGATTGTAGGTTAGCGGGGATATTTAGCATGTCCCAGTTTAAATCACTTAGTAATAGGAACTCAGAGGAAAAGTGTTGGGCAAGTAGTTGACATAGGGTATCTAGAGCGCAGCTGGGGGCTGAAGGGGGTCTGTAACAGGCAGCAATAGTAAAGGACTTATTTTTGGAGAGGTTCATTTTTAAAACTAATAGTTCAAACTGTTTGAGCAGAGACTTAGCATAGAATTACCAAGCACTGTAGAGTACCCTTACAGAACATGGCCACTCCCCCTCCTTTGGTGGTTCTATCTTGACGGAAGATATTATAGTTTGGGATGGTTTTTTCAGAATTGTTGATAGATTTTTTTAGCCAAGTTTCAGAAACATTTGAGTGTACAGACAGTTAATTTAAAATATAGTTTAAAAGACAGTACTGTTCACGTATACAGCCAGGCACCATCTTCGAAAAACAGACTCGACCAGTCAAACCACAAACTCCGTGCTACGTGAGCTGAACTGTAAGCAAACGTTTGATTTTAGTTTGCATCGCCAGCTGTAAGTCTTGGTCATTGGTCTGCATGAATGACCAAAAAACCTCTTGCCATGGGAGATTCCAAGTCACAGTTCAACTCATGTAGAAATTACCGTATAGTCCAGGAGAAGCTCGTAGGCTGCGCAGTTTGCTCAGGCATGATCGGAAAAGTGCTTCTAATTGACTTCAATAGCTCTCCATGGGAAAGAATTGCAAGGCTTTGTCCATTCATTTATACTGTCGAAGGTCTTGGGCGATCTTGCCTTTGCTATTTAAAAAGAAAGCTGAGTGATAGCAATTACATCTACTAGACTCCAGTCGCACTCATAACGAAAAGTATATGTAAAACATTTGAATCCGGCTACAAAATTAAATTTATTAATTATTATACACAACATAAATCACTAGCTTGATGGAATGTTGAGTACTAGTGCTTCCATTTGCTAGTTCAGCAAATGGAAGCATGAAATGCTCCAAAATCTCCTGATAGCTAGCTGCATTGACCCTGCCCTTGATAAAACACAGTGGACCAACACCAGCAGCTGACATGGCACCCCAGACCATCACTGACTGTGGGTACTTGACACTGGACTTCAGGCATTTTGGCATTTCCTTCTCCCCAGTCTTCCTCCAGACTCTGGCACCTTGA
>JACXGM010031605.1:0-12919 GCA_016801145.1 Umbra pygmaea
GCATCAGCAACCAAGCACCTCAGCTCCACCTACGCACCACCTCTTTGACCATTTTTGGTTATCCGAGATTGACGTCGAGTGACGCGCTACCAAGATGGCGACGACCGTCTCCGCCCACAATGAGCTTCAAAAACACTTTTCAGAAACCAACGGGTGACGTCACAGTCACGCTGTCCATATTTTTTACAGTCTCTGGTTTTTTCCCAATCATTTTGGCGGGTCATTGAAAAATGTATTGCTGGCGAAGGGAGGGTCAGGTCTATTTTGACTAAAGATCCCAAAACTCCTCCGGTAGCCCCTTAAAATAAATAAAGAACAGTCCCTTAACTCAAATGGCCTCCACAGTCACCAGATCTCAATCCAATATGCCACCATGAATTAAGGCAGTTAAGGCAATACATGGCTAGTGAGTGTATCCAATACATGGCCAATGTTGCAAATGTCTATCAAAACACATGTAAATTCCTGGGTGTTCTAAAACTTTTGACCAAAAGTGTAGAGCCTATAGATTGGTAAAATCACTTCATTCTGATAGGTTAGTATAACTTTATTATATTACTGCAACACCAACTAAACAACTACAACGGGTAAACCCTTTACCCTTACCCTTTATACTGCTGAACGACCACAGCTAATATTGGTTGGAAAAACCATGTAACTAAACAAGAAGTATAATCCAGTTCAGTTCAGAATTGTGCACCTGTCTTGTTTACAGAAGAGAGTGTAGATCGCCTCTACAGTAAACAAGAATGGACTTTTGGCTGGCCCCTTTAACCATGTGATAATATTCGCCAATAGGAAAATTGCTGTTATAAAATACAGCTGTAATTACGCAACCTCATACGCAAGTCGTGTTTTCACGAGCTTTACAGTAATATTGCAATAACTTTTTTTTATAGGTGATTGCATTTTTTACTCATCTTTATTTATATAATGCGTGTAAAATTATATTGATTGTTTTATTGAAGACTAAAATAATTTACTGTACGGCGACATAAATATACTAAGTAAACAACAAGACGTTTGGCTCTGTCAACAAAAACGCGTGGTTTAATGCCTTACAATAGGCCTCTGTGATCTTCAGATATGTTTGATTTAAAAGGAGCATGGAATATTTCTTTTGCTGGTTGTGGCTTCACTAGCATATATTACGTCGGCGTAGTAAGCTGTTTCCTTGAGCACGCGTCCTTCCTCGTTAAAGGAGCATCCAACATATCTGGTGCGTCTTCTGGTTGTCTTATCGCTGCGGTACTTGCCATTGGAATGCCTTTAGGTATGCTATATGGTGTGTGAAATGTGCAACAAAGCCTGATGTAATTGATGTCAGTAGTTTCTCCTGTAAACATTATGAGAAATTAAAAAAGGTTGACATTTGTAATTTAATGTTGATATGGAGCCTTCTGGTAAAATGTTACATAATGCATTATGGTTTAATTTGAAATTACATTGGTAGGTTTTTGATAAATTGGCAATCTGCGAAAAGTACATTGTGTACTGTATTAAAATCACTTATGTAACCCTATTCTTAAAGCAACCAATGTTGAGTAACGTTTACTGTCCTAGAACTTAAAATCTAAGTATGTGTGACTCCTTTAAATAAAAGCAGACTATTTTAAAACATTGCTCAATCTATAAGTTTGATCTCATCTAATTCACCACTGTTTTTGCTCTTTCAGTTGTTCTTTACATGTCTCAAGCCCAATTCTTTAGCAATTTATCAAAACAGTGGCAGTGTGCCCAATGTGTTGTTAGCATTGTAAAAAGCCCCTTTGATCTATTGTGAGGCCATTTAAAAAAATGTGTAGGAGGTTTGTTGGAACCAATAAGCAGCATGTTTATTGCTTTACAGAGCAGTACTGTGAGAATGTGATGTCAATGGTCAAGGAAGCCAGAAAGTGGAAACTGAGCACACTACACCCGTCTTTTAAACTGATGAAGATGGTCCGTGACTTCCTGGAGCAAGACCTTCCAGCCGATGCCCACATCCACGCCTCAGGAAGACTCTGTGTGTCCCTCACGAGAGTGTCCGACAGAAAGAATGTTCTGGTGTCTGAGTTTCACAGTAGAGAGGAACTCATCCAGGTGTTGTAATAAAAAATATTATAATATGACTGGGATATAAACTGATGAAACTTGAGTCTTTCTAATGGACCTTGAGTATGGAAATAAAGTTGAATTGATGGTAATGAAAGCAGTTATTGGTGAGGTTTGAAATCATGTACTGTAATAGCCCATGTGTAATGGATATGTTAATTAATATATTATGACTATGAAAAAGTTAGGAATCTGGATTTTAGGTTAAAAAAGTTAAACTTTTTGTGAAATACAATTTTTAAATGTTTCTAGGTTCTTCTATGTAGCTGCTTTTATCCCCTTTACTGTGGCATTATCCCACCGGTTTATCGTGGAGAGGTGAGTCAGCCTAAATTATTCACACATTTTCTAATAAGTCAATGGTGTCAAAGTTTCTTGTGTAACATTATATTTAACTCAATTTTGCTAAATTGTCATATCTCAGGTATGATTTACCTGATCATCATTGAGTATTCAGTAGTAGTATTCAGGAGAATATCTGTTTCCATTCAGCGTTATGTCGATGGTGCTTTGAGTAACAACATGCCTCACTATGATCTGAAGAACACCATCACAGTTTGCACTTTCTCTGGTGAAAGTGATGTTTGTCCCCGGGAAAGCCCTCTTAACTTCCACCAGTACCACCAGAATAATGCCAGTATCCAGTTCAACACTAACAACTTGCACCGTGTGATCATGTCTTTTCTACCGCCAGAACCACAGGTGAGCCAATCGTCGTGTTGAGATTGCTATTCTATACTGGAAAATAGTTTATATCATTTTAACATTTCAAACCTTTGAACTCAAAGATGTTTACCTGAAATTAGTTGTCAGTTTATTATCAGTATTGTAGTACAGCACAATTGTCTAAAGGTTTTCACACTCTTACCTTGTACCTGATTGATTCATTAGGTCATTAATTGGATATAATTTACCTGGTTGTCTAAGTCTTCATTGGGTAGTAATTGAAAGGAAAAAAACAAACCCCTCTGTAGCAGCAATTGTATGTATTGTATAGCCTAGTTGTTATGGGATGTCACTCTTCTTGGGCACTAGGTGGCATTCACGTTTGTCATAAGGTACGTTTTGTGATAAATAGCCAGGTTTGGTAAGTTTTACCTGTTCTTGGTTAACTGTTCTATGGTTTTTTATCGCTACGCTACAGTATGCGACAGTACGCTACGCTATGCTATCACCATGGTTCCTATACAGCTACCACTACAGGATTATTTTCATTCTGAATCCATCACTCAGCACTACGGTAACAATATAAAAGCCATGTCATTTGTTAAACTCTGTGATTTTATATTAAATGGAACATCAAACTAAATCACGGCTTGAATTGATTTAATGCGCATAATGAGACAAGCATTAACATAACCAGTTGACGAAGTGGCTGATGGAGAATATAGGTTATGATATTAGTCACTACATCCTCCATGGAATCTGTTTGAAATGTGTTTTAGAGTGTGTATCTTTTATAAGCCATGTATGTTACAGGTGATGGCAGAGATGTGCCAAAATGGATACACAGATGCTCTCAGGTTTTTGCGAGAGTGCAGTGAGTTCTACTCCATTCATTTGTTATCAACACTTCCCCCCAAAATTGACAATTGGGAATAAACATTTCCATTGAATGATGTGATTGTTTTTCCCTCAGAACTCATCCGTTCTGAGCGCCCTCTTGCCGGGGTGATAACAGAAGCAGGCTGTTCCTCTCTCTACTACTGTGACTGGGGGAGTGCATCAAGAGACGCCACTGCCAAAGAAACTGAGCTTACAGAAGCTCTGCAACTCAGCAGGCACAAAACTAGAGTCAAACAACACTGTCGGAGGGATGCACAGAGCATTGAGGACCTACCTTTGTCTATTAAAAAAGGTAAATAAAGTGCACACGTTCAGAAACGGATTGAACCAGCAGTTTAACATTTGTTCATATAAATACAGTAATCGGATGAAGTCCGTTGTAGAAAGACTTGTATTATAAACTGTGATTGTAATGGCTGGTGTATGTGTGTTCGTTTGTGTGGCAGTGTTGTGCGAGGCATGCAAAGTGAGACATTCAGGGAGTCTATTTTCCCAGGCTACTGAACTGCTTCCAGTACGAGTACTTTCCTACCTGTTCCTTCCCGTGGAGTTAGCCTACTCCATTGCTAAGAGGTAATAAAGAGTAGGGTCCTATAAAATCTGTTAGATTTTTTGGCTAATACATTTTTTTTTCTCCAAACTCTGGGATTTATGTTTTATTATTGTCATTCTACTTTTAACTCACACTTCCATATGAAAACCCTAGGCCAGTGGATCCCAAATCTTTTTGGTTACTGTATCACCAGGGGTCCTAGTACCCATGGTTGGGAGCCACTACCCAGGCAGTAGTGATTTCAGCCATTTGCAACTGGAACTTTACCGAATGACTTTATGGACAAATTTGCATTTGGAAGCCCACACCTGAAACATGGAAAATACTCCTGTAACATACAGTTAGTACGTGCATTGCCTCATAGGCTACATTATATTACTTTCCATATGAGTTAAACAATTATTTCCCGACATGTAGACAAAAGGCTGTTTCACAAAATGTGCATAGTTATTTGTCATGTTAACCTAAAACTAACTTTATAAACATAAAATTAACAGGCAAGACAATTACTTTTCTCATGGCCTAAACCGTTAGCAACAGAAGAGTCTATATTAAAGGTAAAGGAGTAGACAGAAAAAGTAATATTTCCTCATAAATCAACTTAAATGTATAGTACACCTAGGTGGATCTTAATTGGGGACAACGGGCTCGATTGAATTCGGGACCGGAGTGAATGGATATTAATTGGGGATGCCAGGCTCGCATTACCGTCTGGACTGGGGGAAACGGAAAGGTATCACACAATGGGTTTGATGCGCTACACAGCGTTTCATTCACTCCAGTCCCGAACGTAATGCGAGCTCGGCGTCCCCAATTAAAATCCATTCACTCCAGTCCCAAACGTAATGCGAGCTCGGCGTCCCCAATTAAGATCCATTCACTCCGGTCCCAAACGTAATGCAAGCTCGGCGTCCCCAATTAAGATCCATTCACTCCGGTCCCAAACGTAATGCAAGCTCGGCGTCCCCAATCCACCGACCATGGCTGACCTCGTCCTATGCATGGGATTAGTGAGTGATACAGAGAAAACCAAGCCTCATCTGTTTGAGGAACCTAGAATGGAGTAATGACCATTGTTTATATGTATCTAGCGCATCACAACATTTGAGCGATACAACAAAGGTGCCTGCTAGCCTTGTTTGTTAGACAGACTGTTCATGTCAATTGGACTGGAATAATAAAGCAGATTTAACAAAACCGACGTACGGTAATCAGGCATCAATCATTCACAGAATGTGTTCAGTTTATTTCATGTTACCTGGGCAACAGAATAGAAAAAGAGGAGTTTTTATACCATTCCTCCTTATATAGTGTCCAACTTGTGCTTAGGGATCTAACCATGATGTAATAATTGTTACTTTAAGAAAGGAAAAGGCTGTTTTAGTCTATGAACAGACCAACAGCTTCCTTTTTATACAATGACAACGTTCAACTCTTTCAATCCCTCTGTTCTGTTCTGTTCTGAAAAGGTTGTTCAATTGGATGCCAGAGATGCTATCAGACATATGCTGGCTTTATCGTTTGGCAGCTAACACGAGCAGGCGGACATGGAAGTTGTCAGCTCAAGACATCAACAGGTTTGCATGTTGTTTTTGGATAAAACTAATTTGGCATGCCTTTCCGTTTTTTTAATGAGTCATCAAGTCTGAAATGTTACACACAAAAAAGAACATTACTGTTTATAGTACAGTTAATTATTGGCCTATTGGATTGTTTATTACTGTTTTAGGCTTAAATGCATAGTATTTGAGTAAGAGATTTTTTAACTCACAGACACTTTCTTTGCTCTACTTAACAGTGTAGATGTAGATGTAGATAAATGTATGCTCAGTGCAAATGCCTTGTATGCTGTGTCTCACCAGTGGGCCAGCTGAAAGGGTTTGAAATGTCACAGTTAAAGCAGAATATTATCAAAACATATATTTATAACTCACACACCTGAAAAAATCTATTTTCTTTTCCAGGACCCCAAGATGCGTGACAGAGTCTCTAGAGAGCAGTGAGACTAGGACAATGCCTAGCCGCTCCCCACACGAAGCTGGAAATTTTGCATTGCCCATTGGGCTTCCGAGCTACTAGTCAGCTAGCGGTACAATAATGGCTCGACCTAGACTGTAGTTATCTGCACATAGACAGTAAATAAAATGGACACAGCGATGCCGTAGACTTCGATGGAGACCAGTGAAGTCAATAGAAGCACTTTTCCGGTGGTGGCTGAGCGTAATGCACAGCCTCAAACTGAGTTTGACGACATACTGTAGATGTGACGCGAGCAACCTGTCTGAATGTTGTAAGTCCTCTGGAAGCTGTGCCAAGAGAAGTCTGGATCATACCCAATCTTGCCTCTTGCAGAGACGGAGAGCATGAGTAAGAGTTGTCCACGAGCGTAGGAACAGGTGCAAATATTTTTTTCAGATGCTTTTTATGGACTCTCTATGGGCTTCTCCCTTGACTGTATGCAGAGATGGGCATAAATACAGTAATAGATTACTTTTTTGGGTTGGGCTAAGTTTACAACTTTTGGGAAGTGCCTCAGTAAGACACTAATGTAATTTTAGAATGTTTCCCATTGTTCCAATTGAAGGTTTTTGTTTTTCATAGCTCACTGGTAAGTTATGAACTTCTTTTACCTGATCATTATGGTCGTACTGAGGAACTTCCCAAAAGTTGTGAACTCAGCCCAACCCTGAAAAGTAATCTATTACTGTATTTATGCCCATCTCTGACTGTATGCCTCCACGTCCCACAATTGCCTGTGAGCTTCTCCTGGACTGAATTTCTCTACTGTGCGACAGAAAGTCGTGTGGTTATGACACAATAGTTAGCCTATTTTTACAAAAACGGTTGCTACTGGGCCATAACGTGAGATACAAGGTAATGGAGCCTTTTATACATTGTTGTGTTTCTTTAGAAATAAACAATGTGAAAATGGAGTCTTTAAACGCTTCAGATTTATTCGCTGTCCAAGTGACGCCAAAATGGATGGAAGTCTATGGAATGCTAACTGAAGGTGGTGCCTTGTTAGCCTCAGAATCTCCCCATAGGAGGTACGCTTTCAGGATGCTTGCTAACCCCCTTGTGTCTACATGGTGTTATAAATTAACACCAGAGCCGTAATATATAGAGAGTTTGGCCAACTCAAATCATGGGCGCCATATTGGATACCATCGTCAGTTGAATCTACAGCGTAACCCTATGGGGCGAATATGCTATCTTGAAATAAATTGCTTATTTTCACTATAAACAGGCACATACATGTTAATATCAACATTTGTCAATATGTAAAAGGCCCTTATGGAAATATTCCAGTGCATATTTACCTTTATAATAGCCTCTATAAAATGCTATTTGTAGTGAGTGACCACTTCCCTAATAAGTCTCTGAGCAGTGTTTACCTTTTTCTCTTCAGTCTCCTGAGTCCTGACATAACCTTTCGTAGTTCATCCATCGCAGAGGATAGGTTAAACTTACTTGATGGCAAAATCTGTAAATGTAACTAGTGCTGCATTGTAATTTACTGCATTGTTAGGCTATTATTATTATTATTATTATTAACAGACATCGATAAACCCTTCCCATATTGTAGCCTAAAAAAACAGATTAATTTCACATACAACTCCCTCACTTTTCACCTTTCTGGTTCACGGGGGAACTTGTGAAAAAGTTTTTGCCGCTTCCCAGTTTTTCATTGCAGCCAAACGTGCAACAGTTGGCAATTCTTTCAGTGATTTATGTCATTTCAAAAATAATTTATTACATTTTTCCACTATTCCCTGCACTATGTTAATGGAAATTAGCTGAATGTTGGGCTCCAACATGGAGTCCACTAAACACGTGACCACCTCGGAACCAATCGCATAACGGGATAGCTCAGAAAACTCCTTTCCCTAGTTGGCCATACTTTCTCTATATATGGCTCTGATTTACACTATACCACTGCACCCCCTGGTGGATTAATGGAGGACATTTCTAATGGTTTTGAAACACTGTCATCTTTTACACTCACCTAAAGGATTATTAGGAACACCATACTAAGACTGTGTTTGACCCCCTTTCGCCTTCAGAACTGCCTTAATACTTTGTGGCATTGATTCAACAAGGTGCTGAAAGCATTCTTTAGAAATGTTGGCCCATATTGATGATAGGATAGCATCTTGCAGTTGATGAAGATTTGTGGGATGCACATCTGAAACATTCTGAAGGTCGAAAGGGGGTCAAACACAGTATTAGTATGGTGTTCCTAATAATCTATATATCTATATATACACAAAATGAGTCCATATCTGAGTTCATGAGGCGGCATTCCACTCTGGAATAACATGACAGTACGCCCCCAAAGGCCGTTGCCTTGGACGTGGCCAGAAACAAAACAGCCCCCAAAACTCACAAGGGAATAGCGGGAGGGCAGAACCACCTCTGGCAGCTTAGCCTCCGGTAGCATCTCCTCACCGGGCTGCTCCTCCTTGGGCTGCAGCTCCTCTCTGGCCTGCTGCTCCTCCCCGGCTTGCTGCTTCTCTCAGGCTTGCTGCTCCTCTCCGTAATCAACCAGGGTTGCTGTAGTGGAGGCTGCATTAGCTCAATGGTCTCACTGAGCCCCGTGGGTGGTGGAATGTCAGTGTATACCCACCATGGTGTAGAGGTGGGTACCAACTGGGCTATGCTATCTCCCGGCCAAAAAAACCTGCAGGGCCTTTGAAGCTCCTCCTTTGGTGTCTCCATTTCAAGCTGTGCTCCTCCAAGTTCCTCTTCTTTGTTCGGCGGTTCATTCTGTCACGATGTGTCGGTGTATGGAGGAAGGGAGACCAAGGCATGGAGTAGAGGTCTGTTGTATTTTAATGAACCCAGTTTCTTGCACTTGACATAAATGATGAATACAAATACTAATACTTCCTGACTTGCTTACAGGACATAGACTGGAGAATGCACAATGAATACAGATACTAAAGACTATGCTCTAAGACTAAAGACTAAGGCCTATGCCTTATCTCAACAATACACACTATCTCTACTTACGACATGTATCAGTGGTGAAGGCACGAATAGTAGAGTTTTCCCAAGTCCATTAGAAACAGCAAGCCAGGAAGTCAAAACGTAACAAACATCATCAATGAACTGTATTGAAGCCTCTGGACACCAGGGCTTATAAAGCCCCAGATTACTAATAAACACCAGCTGATAGTAATTGGCAATCAGAACTAACCAGCACAAACTACTGAACTAATATCAAGACCTGTTCTTTACTTACTGGTGTCCAGAGGGTGGTGCCAACATACCATACACACACACACACACACACACACACACACACACACACACACACACTACACAACTCAAAACTACAATACAGCCATACTGGAACACAATAAACATAAATATACACAATGAGTCCGTATCTCAGTTCATGGGATGGCATCCCACTCTGGGATACCGTTACACCCTGCCCCACACTGATGTAGTGAGTAGTGATATGGAAATTAGACTTATTTTCAAATACCACTCATCACTATTATAATGTGCTTTATGTGTCTTGTTTTCAGGATGAGACAAAACAGTGTAAAGTATCATTTAGACACGAGGAACCCAAATTCATGCACACCCCAGATGGCAGTTGAAATTACTAACAACATATTACAAATGATAGTTAAGTACATTAGATCCATTGCTATTGTGGAAGGTCAAGGCTTTAATTGATGGGTTTAATGGAAAGGAAGTATGATTCCATTAAAGAGAGAGTCAAAGCCAAACTAAAAAATGTCACATCAAAAATGACACTAACAACAGATGCTTGGACAAGGGAGTCACCTGCCACTTAATCAATGAGGTATGGGAGCTGACTTCCGACAGTTTGAGCACGATGGCTCTTGAGAAGCACCACACAGCAGAAAACATTGCTGACTGGGTGGAAAAGGCAGCAGATATGTTTGGTATCTCGCTAAGCGATGTACTGTGCTGTCAACTGCCAAATAGGGAAAAAGTTTCCAGAAACTGGATCGCCTACTCACCATCAACAGGTAATATTTTTTGCTACATTTACATTTGTTAGTGTTTTTCTGACTGGAAACACCCCGAACGTGTGCGTGAGCATTAGAAAAGAACAGAGCATTGTCATTTTATGTTAGCATTGCTTCGGCGCTCGTCTGTCACTGGGAGCGGGACTGTGAACGCTAAACTAGTGCAGCAGCTAGATGGAGAGAAACAGTATTGACAGGAGGTGCTCAAGCGAGATGTGGCTGTCATAAAGTTTTTAGGTTAAATGAAATATAGTATTATCAAAAAACTAAAAAACAAGCAGCACAGCCAGATCATTAGTAAGGAAGCACACCTTACCACTAAAAATCCCCATCATGAGGCTAGATATTTACTCTTTCTATTATGAAAGGCAGCAGGTCCACGACCGATAAGAACAGCACATGCATCCTCGTCGATTGCCCCCCACAATGTCGGGTCAGACACCTAATTGAACCGCTGCTCACTGCTGCTGCTACCAGTACAGATAGCAGTTTGTGCTGCGCGGCTAAAACTAGCCTCCTCAGATCCCTGGTTAGCTTGCTCGTCATGATTTACCACACATTCCTCACCCCGATTTTCCTATTGGGCCTGGCTACTTTTGAAGAATGTTTTGATAGATGGACCCATAGACATACATAAGTGCATAATCTTTTAGTATAAAGTAGAAAAATTAGAAAGAATAGTAAAAAAAACATTTGGGGAAGAAACTTGAGTTAATATTTTTCCAGGTTTTTTACAAGTTGACCTATACTGTTTGCATCCTCTTCCTCACAGAAAGAGGAGAGGGGGAGAGAGAGAGCGGCAACCCCTGGAGAGCCGAGGAGGACAGGACAGGAGAGAGACATACAGGAAGGAAACATTAATGGGTGTGTGTATGTGTTTGTGTGTGAATTATGGAAGAATTTGATTAATAGAACTGGATTGGTAAAGGTGAGGCACTATGTGCTTTCATATGCCAGCTAGTTGCTCACTAGAGGTGATCATCCGGTTTGGCAAATTGATGCAAATGAGGAAGTGCCTTAAACCTGCATTCTATCTGAATTCCAGCTGCGGGTGATACATCTGGTTGCAAAAGAGCTTGGTTTCTGTAATAGTCTATGAGAATGAGAGACATAATATACTGGATTTATTACCTCAGTAAACATTTTCATAATGTGTATATGGTCTCAATCGCTTGATTTAAGCCTTCTGCAGTTTATCATGATGTTCATTTTTTGAATTACGGTCTCGTTGATTTTAAAATCTTCGATAAAGCAAAGGGGCGTTTAGGGCGTAGTTATGGCGTTTGGTTGTACGACAAGACACTCAAAGCAGTTGGCATATCACTTTTTTTCCGGTGAGTAATGTTACATTTAGTTTTACATTTTGTTTTTATAATGTTTTTGTTAGCATTCCAATTAATATCAGTTAGCTAGCTAGATTACTCCTCCCTCTAGTCTAAAATCATCACATCCGCAACCAAGATTTTTGCGCCCGTAATGACAATTTTGTGACCCAAACCAGATCTTAAAAACCAATGGGTGACGTCACACATGGCTCCATCCAGTAATTATACAATATATAGGTGTTACCAGCAAATAGTAACAACAAATTCAAAAACTTGATTGTGTGGGTGGGGTGGGAGGCCCTACAAGACATTGTGCCCGGGGGCCTCTGAATTCTTAATCCGGGCCTAACAGCAGCACCAACTCTTTGCTGGTCTAGAACCGTTCTTTTACCACATCGTGCTTACGTCAGGGGCTGGGGGCGGGGTTATTGTGACCGCCATTGTTAAAAACTAGAAGAATAGTAGAAAGGTAGTACAAAGATTGGATAAACAACCCAAACCGTGATGTATGTCAACTAGGGGTGGAACGGTACATGTATTCGTATTGAACCGAAATGGTATGGGCGTCACGGTTCGGTGCATTAACTTAAATGGAGAATACACAGTATAAAAATAAATTATACTCACATGCAAATTAATTAATGTAATCCGGAACTACCGTTAGATACGCGATTTGTTTATGGACAACTAATCTGTAGTGCTTAGCTCTGAAGCTAAGTAGCCGAGCTCCACCTATGTATGCAGTTTTTGTCAGATCGACGGTCTGGTGAGTGAGTCAGCACTAAGGACGAGTATTGATGGCAACCCACAAGAGTTAGAGGACCCGCCGACCTCTAAGATCGCAAGTTTGGGAAAACTTCGGTGTCCCAGTCAGTTACAGTCATAGATTTTATACAGTGCCTTGCGAAAGTATTCGCCCCCCTTGAACTTTTCGACCATTTCAGGCTTCAAACATAAAGATATGAAATTGTAATTTTTGTGAAGAAGTGGGACACAATCATGAAGTGGAACGAAATTTATTGGATATTTAAAAAAAAATTAAGTTAATACTTTGTAGCGCCACCTTTTGCTGTGATTACAGCTGTAAGTCGCTTGGGGTATGTCACTATCAGTTTTGCACATCGAGAGACTGAAATTTTTGCCCATTCCTCCTAGCTCAGTGAGGTTGGACGGAGAGCATTTGTGAACAGCAGTTTTCAGTTCTTTCCACAGATTCTCAATTGGATTCAGGTCTGGACTTTGACTTGGCCATTCTAACACCTGGATATGTTTATTTGTGAACCATTCCATTGTAGATTTTGCTTTATGTTTTGGATCATTGTCTTGTTGGAAGACAAATCTCCGTCCCAGTCTCAGGTCTTTTGCAGACT
>JACXGM010031606.1:0-12930 GCA_016801145.1 Umbra pygmaea
TCTCTGCCTGTGTGCTACATGTAGAGCAGTGATGTCATCTTTCTGACGGTTGCCATTAATAGCTGGAAACCGGCTCCTCTGGATCCGTTCCTCTTTGCTCTTAAAGTGACAGGCACCCTGAACAGCTCTGAATCCGTCTGTCCATCCAGTCTGTCGGTCAGGATATACGCTCAAGCCCCCAGTCCACCCGGGCCTAAATGGATGGCAGCAGACTTTGCTATGTCATTCAGAACCAGATGGCCTGCAGGTCCAATGGAGGTGATGTCTTCGGGAGACTGAAATGTTGAGATGATGCTGAAGTGTGCATGGACTAAAGTAGTGCGTGTGTGCACTTGTGTGCACGTGTGGGTGTGTGCTTGTGTGTTAATGTGCTTGCACATTGTAGCAGCCTAGATGAGGTTGTCATTTTTGTGCTTTAATTCAAGCACTCTTTCTCAGTTTTGTTCCTCCTTTATTTGCCCCCCCCCCCCAACAGACACACACTCGCCAAGAAGTTATACAACAGTGGTAATGCAGAGTGATGATGTTTGTGTGTGTGTGTGTGTGTGTTTTAGTCAGAGCGAGCGATTGTATATGGAAGCTGATGTCGTCATGTGGTTTTGCCTTTGCATACTTTTGTACCAATGACTGAAGTGTTTCTGCGGTTCTGTAGAGTGTGTGTGTGTGTCTGTGTGTGTGTGTGTGTGTGTGTGTGTGTCCTGCGTGGTTGTCAGAGGGATGTTACTGGGCCCCTGTTCTGGCCCTGCACCTGTGGCCTCTCCCGTTCCCCAGCTCTGACGCAATGCTCTGCTACAGGACATGAGCTCATCCAGGAAACAGAGCCGCACACACACACACACACACACGCAGAGTCTAAAACACACACACGCAGGCCAAAAGTGGAGCCGCCCCGCCTGATCTTAAAGGGCCAGCCACGCATTCCTCACTGTCCGGTAGCCTGGCTCCCATTCAGTAAGAACGTTTTCCTGCAGGCTCTATCAAAGAGGCGTGTCCGGCTACACCCCCACCAAAAACCCAACTGTTATGTATATACACAGTTGGGATGAAGTTAGGCAATGTTGATGTCAAAACACATTTGTAGTGCCAGGAGTTGTTGGTGCACAAGGAAGTACAGTGTATTCCAGGGAAAACACAATGAATAAACCGAGATCCCATAACACCAAGCAGGCTTGCACTTCCTGCTCTGAGTTTCTGTTGTGCAATGAACCATACGCAGAATTATTATTTTATTATTATTATTAGAGTGTAACTGACCTATGTTCCTCTCTGTCTGTCTGTTTCTCCTCTAGGGGGCTTCGCGGCATTCTCCTCCTGCTTCCCCGGGCTGTGTGAGAGCAAACCTGCTCTGCCTATGAGCATATCCCAGCCCTGCCTTCCAGTAGCTAACATCGGCCCCACCCGCATCCTGCCACACCTCTACCTGGGATCCCAGAAGGACGTCCTCAACAAGGTGAGCCCGAGGAAAACAGAGGGGAAAGGACAGGAAAAGGAAGTGACATGTCAGCTGTCTGGCGTTTCCTGGCTGTTACTGCACATGCTCACGGGCTGTCTGCACTCTCTGCACTCTCTACCTGTTTTTAGGAGCTGATGGTTCAGAGTGGCATCACATATGTGCTGAACGCCAGCAACACCTGCCCCAAACCTGACTTCATCAGTGAGAGTCACTTCATGCGGATCCCTGTCAATGACAGCTACTGCGAGAAGCTGCTTCCCTGGCTGGAGAAAACCAATGAGTTCATCGGTACGTCCGTGGCTTGTGTGTTTCTGTGGACCTTTGCATGTGAACAAACCACTAGTAGCTGTATAAAAGCAGTCATGACAGACCACCCGTATTGAAAACATTGCAGTTTACTTGGTTACACAAGTGGCACACCTACAACAATGGCAACGCTCACCAATGTGAGGTTAATCGCCATGGCAATGACCTGTTGTGCTGAGCAGTGATTGCAAAAGGTAGAAAATACTTCACTAGTGTTTACCAATCCTTAGGTCGGTTCAAGCAGGTGAAGGAAGTTAGTAATTATGATCTCCCTTAAACTTTTTTTTTGGTCTTTTATAAACGCCCCTGAACTCGACCATGTACTTTTAAATCTCTGGTTCTCCGCGAGACCTCGCCAATGGAATTTTG
This sequence comes from Umbra pygmaea, assembly GCA_016801145.1. Taxonomy (NCBI): domain Eukaryota; kingdom Metazoa; phylum Chordata; class Actinopteri; order Esociformes; family Umbridae; genus Umbra; species Umbra pygmaea. Next base: position 2,129 of record JACXGM010031606.1, read on the forward strand.
GATACCCTCTCTTCTAAAACCGAGTGTTCAGTACAGTTGTTCATGCATTTGTTTCCCCTCTCTGACAGACAAAGCCAAGATGTCCAACTGCAGGGTAATTGTGCATTGTTTGGCGGGAATCTCACGCTCTGCAACCATCGCCATTGCATACATCATGAAGACAATGGGCCTGTCATCGGACGACGCCTACAGGTACGCTCACTTTCCACGTGCTCCCTGCCAGCTAAGCTTAAGTTGCAGCATCTTTAAAGAGGCAACTCTGCTGTTTGACCCCCAGCGTGAGAAATTAAATTCTTCTGGTTGCCAGAGGAACTCGACAAACGTGTACAATAGGAAGTAGTGTTGTCTGAAAAACATAGGATCACCTTTTGTGTGGAAGTTTACACCAGTTCAACCAGGGGTAACCTGTCACCTGAATACAAGCGACGTAACAATACATAATCATTAGGTTCACAAAGCTTGTCGCTTTAATGGAATATTACAAAATATTTGTATTGCGTTACCTTGCAACTGGAATCTTGATTGTTGATAGGAACTTTTTTTTTGCTTGATTGTTTGCCCATGACCAGGTTTGTGAAGGACCGGCGGCCTTCGATATCGCCTAACTTCAACTTCCTGGGCCAGCTTCTGGAGTTTGAGAAGGGGCTACAGATTCTCCAGGCACTGTCAGATGATAAGACCTCAGAGGGCATATGTCAACCCCAGGTTTTGGAAGTCAACGGAGTCAGCTCAACTTCAGAGGTCAACGGTCACCATGACTCGTCAGCCGAGCCTCAGACGCCATCAGAACCAAAGCTCCCTTCGCCAACCTCCCTCCAACAGGGCTTCAATGGCCTCCACCTGTCAGCTGAGCGCATCCTGGACACTAACCGTCTGAAACGCTCCTTCTCCCTTGACATCAAGTCTGTCTACTCCCCCAGCAACCCCCAGAGCCCACGGCTGGCGGCGCCCACGCACTCCGAGGACGTCCCGAAGCTGTGTAAACTGGATAGCCCCCCAGTTAACGGTGTCTGCGCCCAGTTCGCCCCTGCTCCAGACAGCCCCGGCTCGGCGCAGTCACCCTTCCCCTCTCCGGGGTGCAGCGGCAGCATCGGAGGTCTTTGTGCCAGTGGTCCCGTTGAGGGAACCGTCCGCTCCGGAGGTCCGTTATCGTCCAGGCCCAGGAGGAAAGGCAAGCATGGCTCTGCATCTGCCGGAACTGGTTCCACAGGCAGCTCCCCAGTTCACACCCACCTCCCCCACCCCCAGTCCCTCAGCCTGGCTCTGGGATGCAACCTGCCTGTCCACAAGAGCCCCAGTCTGGATGAGAGTCTGAAAGGCTCCATGCTTCTCTCCCTGCCCAACATGGGCTCTGGAACAATGTGGACCAAACATAGAGACACAGTGCAGGCCACCACCCCCGTCACCCCCACCACAGATGCCCCCTGGTACTTTGGGGCTGAAGAGGTTGGGGAAGGAGGGATGGATCTGGGTGGCGGAGGAGGCGGCGGAGGGTTGGAGGTGCGATTCGGAAGCAGCTCGGCATACATGGCATTCGGGTGTAGTGAGGGGGTGCGGCTACGGGAAAAAACGGCAGCACCGTCACAGCGAGACTCCTCGATGAACACCCCAAACAGCGCTATGTCCAGCGGCAATGACAAGCAGTTCAAGCGACGCAGCTGTCAGATGGAGTTCGAGGAGGGCATCTCAGAGACGCGCTCCCGGGAGGAGCTGGGAAAGATCGGGAAGCAGTCCAGCTTCTCTGGGAGCATGGAAATTATTGAGGTGTCCTGACAAACTCTACTCTGGACCACATCCGGCCCATCCTGGGAGTGATGCAAACAGACCTGAGAGTGGGTGGGAGTGTGGGGGGTTGGTTAATCTTCCCCACAAAGACAGTGTTAAAGACTCAAGCTCTGAGATGACATATGAACAGAGGGACTGTACGAGTCCCTTACTTAGCTAGCGCTCCTGGTCTGAAAGAATTTATGAACAATTGTACATGTACAAAACTACCAAACAAAGCTCTGAAGAGGAAGGACTCTGGGGAAAGACAGAGGCTTTTGAGCCAGACTGTGAACTATGAACTACAAATGCGTTTGGACGAGGGCAGTTAGAGTGAAAAAGTCCCTGTGTGCATGTCTCGAAGGGATCCCTAGCCATCTAATAATGCACTACTTTGGACCTACATGTTGCCAAGTATAGCACTATTGATGTTATAGGAGGTAATTTGAGACGGCCAATCAGTTTCCTCCCAAAGCTTGAATTCAATCCCGACTCCAGCATGGCTCAGTTCGTCCCCCCACCAGTCCCCATCATTGAAGATTTCAGTAACACAGAAACGCATCACAGCACAACACAGAGAGACACAATTCCTACTCTCCTAAGAGATTATTCTTGTGGTACTGCTTCAAAAACAATGAAGGATCCTCCATGTTGGCCTGTCAGTCCGTCATGGTTTATGAAGACATTTTGGCTTGTAAGGACAACATATTTTATGAAGACATTTTGATTTGTGAGGAGTATTAAGACTGTATTTTCCCAGAATGCTCATCCACTCCTGTGTTTCCAGTGTTAAAATGGTGTGAGGTGGCTGAGGTTTGGGGCAGTGGGATGGGTAGTAAGCCATGTTGCACCTTTCCTGTGGTGGAGTTCTGTACTCGCATGTCTCACTCCACTCCCCCATGTGTAACCCCCACCCACGCCTCCCTTTTCCCGGCCTCTACTGAGCATGCTCCAGAGCGGCTAGCGACAGACAGACAAATACTATATATATATATATACTATATGAATATATATAGCGATTTTAATGGACTTTTAATCAAACACATTTTTTCTCAGTTAAAGTTTTAATTTATTTTATCTGTTCATTCTGGTAATGAGAAATAATATAATGTTTTGTGGACTTTTCCTTTGTTGTTTTTGCTCTATTGTATTTATAAAACACACAAACATATATTACAATACACAGACACACATAACTACATGTAAGCAATATGAGCTGCTCATCATTTGGATGAGATTGATGCGTTTTGGCTTTCATATGACATGTAAAGGCACTTTTTTCAGTTAATATTCAAAAACCAATATCCCAAACACTTTCAAAAGAGGGTCCCAACACTCTGTAATATTACCAAATGTGTGGTATGGTAAACAATACTCACTTGAGAGATTTCTACTGTCTTTATGAGCACAAAACATGGAAAAAGATGGAAAATAATTTGAAATGATGTTAACATTTGTATTTATGTTGGAAAAGAAGTTGCAAAAAGGTTGAAAACACATCTGCTTGGGTGAATGTGCGTTTTTTTTGACAAAACATAGGAAATATGCTACAATGATGCACTTCTAGCATCTCGTGCTCATTGTGGCAACTCCTCACTGTATTTAAGATATTATTTATTAGGTTTGTGGGCACTTAAGGTTATTTGGACATCTACTGGTAGACTGTTAGTGTGTGTGAGCAAAAGTGAGTAACTTCATTCAACCCAAAACTATTCTATTGAGCATAATTATTGTAGGAAGGACTTTTGATTTCTTGAGGGCTAATGAAAACAGCTGTCGGTATATGCAAATCCACACAGCTGACAATATTAGATACTAGTTTCCACACATACACACATAACTACACAGTGCTGGAAGTTAAAGAAACCCAAAGCTGAAACAAACCCCTATCTTCTACATACACAACAACACACATTTCATTTTGTTCTCAGGGGATCTTTGAGTGAGCCAAGCCCACAGCAGGGTACATAACTGCAGGCACATCAGCACAATGCATGGACCCCCCCCACACACACACACACACACACACACACACACACAGACCCCTCTGCTTTCTCTCCATTTGTCTTTCTATCAATCCATCGCACTCTCTTATTTTCCAAAGGTTTAATAAAAACAAAACTGATTAAATTAAACTATAACGGATCTGTTGGAATTTAGACTTGAGTGAATGAATGCTATTGCTCTCTTGGTGCGAGATTGTCTATTTATTTATGATGTACGTATATGTTTCTTTCTCTTTAATTTCCTTTGGTTAGCTTTTCTCTATGGCAAACCTTGACCTTTGACCTATACCTTTGTGCTGCTGTAAGGTCAGACTTGGATTTCCTGTGTTCATTTCCCTTCCTAGCCGGAGGCTTTCCTTTTACTCTCTATATTTTTAAAAGATGTTGTTATTATTTAAAAAACATGTTAAAGAGAAGATGCAGGCTGTCCCGATTGCTATAATTATTGGTATTGATTTATTATTATGATGATGATTATGATGATGATGATGATTATTATTATTATTATTATTATTATGTTTTGTAAATAGCAACGTATCTACGAAATTGAGGAATTTAGGTAAGTTTTGAAAATAAAATCCTGTTACCTTAGGCTGCTTGACGCAAAATACCTCAGGTTCCATTGAAAGGATTTTCCTTCCCCTGTACCTGTTTTGTGAAAATGAGACAAAAATACAAACATTACAAATTATGAACCTTTTGTGGTCTCTTTTTATGGTTTTATTATAGTCTTGTTCAGGTGAGGATGCAAATGGCATAGTTGCAGGACAAAGGACAAAGCCATACACGGGATATTGATAAATGCTGCACTCTGTGAAATAAACATCTGTCAATATATTTCTGCTATCAACAGAGCCCATGTTCCCCCACATTGGATGTAGTACACATACAGTACTGTACCTACGTCAGGCTATAGAGTTAAACCTGGCAGGATACAATGCTAGAGTTACCCACACTGTCAGGATGGACAAGGGATTAAAGTTATTTTCATGGCTGTCCCATGAAAGGAGAGAGAAAGCCAGATAGCCACAGGCACAGGGTCCCAGGAGAGAGAGGGAGACGGACCGGGAGGATGTGGAACGAGGGAGGGAATCTATGGCCATGTCACTATGGAATGTTGCTGTTTTTTTCTCTCTGAGATGTGTTCATTGTCTGTGTTATCCTGCATTTCCTCTCCCTCAATCCTCTGATACACCTAAACTCGTGCCTCAGGACAAAGGAGACAGATCTTCACCTCTCTGTTTTCCTGTTCCTCCTCTTTCTCTGGGCGTGGCAACAGGAGGACAGTTGGGTGTGTGCAGTGTTTGCCCAGTGATGCGATGTGTTTGAATAGTGATTACCTTCAGGGGATAAAAGAGAATGTGCAGATGTGTGTGTGCATGCGTGTCTGTGTGCAAGCGTGAATTAGTACACAGCTAAAACAGTGTTTGTTTTTTTAAGTGCCTTTTAACAATACTAGTACAGTGTTTCTGAAACCTCTCCTGGGCACCCTCAGTAATACTATAAAAGTGACTTGCAACTGAGCTGCCACCAACTGGTCAGGCATGGTGGCCTAGTGGATAGCACTGTAGCCTCACAGCAAGAAGGTTCTGAGTTTGAACGCTGGTCGTCCCGGGTCATTCTGTGTGGAGTTTGCATGTTCTCCCCGTGCCTGCGTGGGTTTCCTCCGGGTGCTCCGGTTTCCCCCACCATCAAAAGCATGCAGGTTAGGATTGGGACTACACATGAAAATGAGCATATATGCTATCTTCTTGCTCTTTTACAGTCTGTACAGGAGTGTGCATTAATGTGCACTGTTCTTAATAAATAAATAAAGTAAAAACTGGAAAAAATGTAAAGGAAATTTCACTGATGCTGTATTTACCTATATATTTTCATCTTTATAGTGTGTACATACACAGACAGGTGACAAATTATTATTGGAAAAACCAAAATAAAGTGTCTTAAGGTTGTATGCCTCCACAAGCTGCCAGAACAGCTTTAATATGCATTTGCATGGATTCTATTCTACGAGTTTCGGAAAATCTACTGGAGAGATGGAAAACATCAGTACAAAATCTCCCATAGGTGTTCAATCCAGTTGACATCTGGTGAATACAAAAGCCATATTTAGATCATTTTCATACTCAACAAACCCTTCAGTGACCCATTGTACCCTGTGGATGGGGGCATTGTCATTCTGGAAGAGATCACTCCCATCAGGATAGACATTTTCCCCAATGGAATAAATATGATCACTCAGAATAACTTCATAATGATTACCTATGACCATTTACTGTTAGGGGACCACTGGTCCCAAAACATTCCAGGAAAATGCTCCACAGAAGATTTGCATTCGTTTTGTTCCTCCAATTATTTACTCAGATATGTTCACTAATTTGTCACCAAACTTTGCCATTCAAATTGTAAATTTCCTCAGACACTGCAAACATGAGCCTTTCTGAGATGTTGGTCGATATTGATATCATTGCATCACACAGTTGTTGCAGATTTGTCGGCTCCACAGCCATGATGCAAATCTCCCGTTCCACCACGACCCAAAGGTGTTCGATTGGATTGAGGTCTGGTGACTGTGGAAGCCATTTGAGTACAGTGAACTCATTGTCATGTTCAAAATACTAGTTTGAGATGATGTGAGCATTGTGACATGGTGCGTTAACCTGCTGAAGGTTGCCATTAGAAGATGGGTACACTGTGGTCATAAAGGGATGGACATGGTCAGCAACAATTCTCAAACAGTCTGTGGCATTTAAACAATTCTCAATTGGTACTAAGGGACCCAATGTGTGCCAAGAAAATATCCCCCACGCCATTACACCAACACCACCAGACTGAACCATTCATACATGGCAGGATGGATCCAGGCTTTCATGATGATTATGCCCAGAGGACAGGGTGGTATGTGCCCAGCAGAGGAGTCTGTCTTGGACAGAGACAGGTACATACTGGCGATCAGCAGAACATTGTGCAGGTGTATCTTCTGTGCACAATGCCTGCTGAATCTCAGTGTCCAACTCACACTTGACGAGTGCCACTATAGAGGCATCTGGCACTATGGGGCTGTCGTCCACCACCCTGTCCACTGTATCGAACTGGTGTGAAATAGCATTGGCCTTACCATTCTTGCTGCCTGGAATGAATGAGATGGTATGCGTAAATCTGGCAAGGAACAAGGCCCACCTCACCTGGCGAGGATTCAGTCTCCTCGCCACCTGGATGTACTCCAGGTTGTGGTGGTCAGTCCAGATGAGGAAAGTGTGTTTAGCCCTCTCTAGCCAGTGCCTCCATGCCATAAGAGCTTTGAAGATGGCCAGCAGCTCCCCATTGCCAATGTCATAGTTCCGTTCGGCAGGTGTCAGCTTCCTGGATTAGAAGGCCCAGGGGCGTACCTTAGCCAGTGTTCCAGACCGTTGTAACAGCAACACCCCTTCCCCAAACTCAGAAGTGTCCACCTCCATGATGAACTGTAACGACGGGTCAGGGTGAGCCAGAACATGATGAGAACAGGGCCTTCAGTGAGGTGAAAGCCCTGTCTGCCTCAGAGGTCCACCACAACCTGACTGGCCACCCGTTAAGCACGGATGTGATCGGGGCCGCAACCTTGCCAAAACCACAAATGCATAGACTCAATTAATATTGAAATGAGGAAAAGGGGAGAGGTTCAACACACAGTGATTTTATTAAGAGTGTGATAGTCTATGCATGGGCGCTGACCTCCATCTTTCTTTTTTACAAAAAACCGTAGCCTCGGTTTCCACATATGCCAAAGGATACAGATGAACCCTGGGCAGTACTGAATCTGGTAGGAGGTCTATGGCACAATCCCATAGTCATTGTGGTGGTAATTTGGATGCCTTTATTTTGAAAAGACATGTGCCAGATCCACATATTCAATTGTAATGGGATTGTCGGAGGCACTGTCTTAACTCTCCACCATGGTGGCCCTCAGCAAAACCTGGGTACTTTGACACATCATGTTGACGGGTACAGTGGTATGGTTAATATAACGTGAACCTAACGGGCGACAATCTAAAGCCCGAACTGGCAAGGGCCTCGCCAGCGGAATGAAAATAATCTTTAAGGCCATGGAAACTGCACGTTTTGCCCCCAGCTGGAATTCCGACCCGAGTGCAGGTTTAAGGCACTTCCGCATTTGTATCACTTTGCCAAACCGGATGCTAGCCGTGTGGCTAGAAGGGCCAACAGAAGCCTTATTATCTGGGTTGGTGTGGGGGGCTTGCTATTAAACATCAAATAAACTTTAAAGTGAAGCTCCTTCCCATATCCAATACCATGTTATTTGAATGTTTGATTTTGGGGCTGGCTGGTCCTCAACCTCTGTATGTTGTTTTAATTTACCGCCCTTTAAAGCCTTTCTCTGTGTTTATGTCAGAGCTCTCAGAGTTCCTCACCACTGTCTGCTCCATGTCACCATCCACTCTCGTGTTGGGTGACTTTAACACCCATGTTCACTCAAACAGTTGTGTTTTTTGCTACAAGAGTTTTTGTCTCCTGGATTGTTTCAATATCACACAACATGCCCAATTCCCACTCAAAGTAAAGGCTATATACTGGACCTTGTGTGCTCAACAGTTTTTACCCCCTCTAAACTGCATGGCTTGGATCTTGCCATCTCTGACCATGTCGCCATCCTGTGTAATGTGTCCATCCCCCTAACAAAGCTGCGGAAAAAATTGACCATTACATACAGGAACATTAAATCTGTCAGCACCAGTGTTGGGTAAAGTCACTTTTAGGATTACTTTTCAGTTTACTTGTTGAGTTCACAAGTTTTGCCAAGTCCCTAATTAAGACTAAATGATCAGGTAAATGGAGTACATATCTTACTGGTGACCATGATTGATATTTTATTTACTCTTTCTATTTCATTTATAGGTCACTGTTAAGATATTAACTCAATTTACCTGATCATTTTGTCTTAATTAGGGACTGTTCTTTATTTATTTAAGGGGCTACCGGAGGAGTTTTGGGATCTTTAGTCAAAATCTTTAGACCCTCCCTTCGCCAGCAATAAATGTTTCTATGACCCTCCAAAATGATTGGGAAAAGAAGCCTGACCCTCCCCAACAATTAATTGATTCCTTCTGTACACAATAAGCATACCTGCCAACCTTCAGAAATGTTTATGAGTACCACGTCAGCGCGGACACAGTGTTTCACAGCCCACAAAAACCAACATATGCACACTTATAAAATTACTTATATAAATAACTTGTATATTAAATGATACATTTATTTAATATATTATTAATGATGACTACTCTATTAGGGCCCTTTTCCCATTGCTTGTAATTCAACAAACAAAAAATTGCAATCTCTTGTCTGAGAGTCTTATGAAATCCTAAAACTGACAATACTCAGTAGCAATTTTAACCATAGAATTAGAATGAAAACATACCGTTAGGGTCTGCTATTATAAATATTACTAGAGGGTAGGGCACTACAAATTATAACATTTCCAATTATTGGGATAGATGCTGTGGCAGTCTCCAGTTCATGTCGTTTTTATTCCCCCGTGACGTTTGCAATCTAAACAGAAGGGCTGGGTGTGCATTATAGTCAATCCTGCAATTATATTTTTATTAAATAGTAAGTCTGCCTCCTCATCCAACATCACTAGTACCTCCTTCTATCAGCTAAGGCTTGCTGCACTAATGTGAAACATTGCTGTACATAACGTGCTGTCACATGAATCACACAAGTGTGCAAGCACTAAATAGGACTATGCATTTAACAACTATACAACTATAGCTATCTGTGTCTTTTTAATGAGCAAGGTCACTCTACAGCTATTTGACTAAAAGCTGTGAAGTTAGTTAGCTGCACAAGTGCTATGTAGCTAACCTACCTGCATTATTAACATTAGTTTCTGTAGTTCGCTACCTAGCTACCTTGTTAAGATGTCAGCAGAAAAGCTAGCAAACTATGACAGTGTTGGTTAGCTATGTGCTTGAGTAGCCCCTTTTCAAACATGTATTGGCAAACAGTTTGGTCAATTTCCCTACCAGTTTCCTAACGCATCAGTGGTGGGTCATTGTCAACGGACAAGGTGGAGCTGCCATGAGTGAATCCAGCAGCTGTATCACGATACTAGATGGAGACCCATCACCCACGGGAGAAGCAGGTGCATGAGTTTTTTTCCTTCGCCCGAATCCTGTAAATGGCTCAGCACTAGTAATAATAGCATTAACAGTGAATTAAAAAAACACTGGCAAATACAATTTTTGCGTATTTATGAGTAGCATTTCATACCAGCGTACTTTGACTTGAAATTGCATAAATGGTACGCAAAATGCGTGCAGGTTGGCAGGTAGAAGTTACTCCTCTAGTAAACTAGTATTCACATGAAATAAAACAATTAAACATGAGACCATTCAACAAAGCACACTGGGTAATAACCAGGGCCAGCAACAGACATTTTGTGGGGCAGGGGCTCAAGTAAAAAAAAGGCACCCTACACGTGCACGCATGCATAGACACACACGCACACACGCACGCACATAGTATTCCAAGTATTCATTATTTCCATTTCCCAATGTTGCCGCAAAACATTTATAATCTAATATGTTCTGAACTTGGGCCTAGTTCAGTCTCCTCTAACACAATATTTATTTTAAAAAAGCACAAATTTAACAAGTTTTCATTGAAGTAATATAATTCAGTCAGGCTGTGTTCAACTGATCAGACCAATTACTTATGAGTAGGCTAGAATAAACAAACTGCCTAAAGGTGACATGAGGTCAGATTGTTCAGTGGTTCGGTAGTCAGACTTGTAAGCGTTTACCAACCCTATATATACATATATACATATACTAGTGGTGCAACGGATCGTCATTGATCCGTGATCCGTTCGGATCACTATCTTCGGTTCGGGACACACGTGATCCGCGGATTGATTACTGAAATAAAAAAGTTTTGCGCATGTTCAGTCCGCTCACAGCATGGTCATGGCGAGCGGAGGAACGGAGGAGCTTGGACGTCCCGCGTCATTTAAATCCCCTGTATGGGAGA
>JACXGM010031607.1:0-12908 GCA_016801145.1 Umbra pygmaea
GTGAATGTAGGGTATGTCATCCATGTGAATGCAGAGTTTGTCATCCATGTGAATGTAGGGTATTTCATCCATGTGAATGTAGGGTATGTCATCCAAGTGAATGCAGAGTATGTCATCCAAGTGAATGTAGGGTATGTCATTCATGTGAATGCAGGGTACGTCATTCATGTGGATGTGAATTCAAGGAATGTCATCCATGTGAATGCAGGTCATGTCATCCATGTGAATGTAGGATATGTCATCCAAGTGAATGCAGGGTATGTCATCCTTGTCAATGCAGGGTATGTCATCCTTGTGAATGTAGGGTATGCCACTCATGTAAATGTGGGGTATGTCATCCAAGTGAATGCATTGTATGTCATCCAAGTTAATGCAGGGTATATCCTCCATGTGAATGTAGGGTATATCCTCCATGTGAATGTAGGGTATATCCTCCATGTGAATGTAGGGTATATCCTCCATGTGAATGCAGGGTATATCCTCCATGTGAATGTAGGGTATGTCATCCATGTGAATGTAGGGTATGTCATCCATGTGAATGCAGAGTATGTTATCCATGTCAATGCAGCGTATGTCCTCCTTGTGAATGCAGGGTATATCCTCCATGTGAATGCAGGGTATATCCTCCATGTGAATGCAGGGTATATCCTCCATGTGAATGCAGGGTATGTCCTCCTTGTGAATGCAGGGTATATCCTCCATGTGAATGCAGGGTATATCCTCCATGTGAATGCAGGGTATATCCTTCATGTGAAGGCAGGGTGTCATCCATGTGAATGTAGGGTATGTCATCCATGTGAATGCAGAGTATGTTATCCATGTCAATGCAGCGTATGTCCTCCTTGTGAATGCAGGGTATATCCTTCATGTGAATGCAGGGTGTCATCCATGTAAATGCAGGGTATGATGTTGGTGGAATCATGATTTTTGGGGAGAAGGATTACTAGAGGAAAACAAAGGATTGTGGGTTGCAGCAAATGGCAAGGCAGTGTGTGAAGGAATCGCACAGGAAGGTTGTATCTCTGTCCTGCCCCCCCCACCTTGCATTGCCTCCTCAGATGGTAGACTGCCTCTCAGGGTTTCCTAAGCAATAATCCCTTGACATTTGAGAAATCCACGTCCGCAGTGATCTATTCTCATGATACATGGCAGTCTACTTACCTGGCTGTGACCCAGCATGTCATCCAGACGCACAGCAACGCTCATTCTCAGTGGGATGAACAGCAGGGTGCTTCCATTTTGAACAAAATGTTTTTAATGATTAAACCTCAATTTATCCCTGTATCCTCTAATTACAACACACAGTGATATGACAGGGAAGTGGCAGACATTGTGAGATAAGAGATGACTCTTAAGGAGTAGTTTAAAACATTTAATGAACTTGCATTATTTATGCTGTGGTAACCATGTGTTGACACCTATAAACTGGGATGAATTAAAGTTACAATCCTAACAGAAATCAAAGTCAAATGGCAATTTTGTCACTGTTAAAATGGTATATCTGTCATGGTGTTGTTGAGCTATTATTTATAATACAATAATAATTCCCTTGTAGCAGTTAAGCATCTTCTGTATATAGAGAAATATGTCTACATTTAATTAATTGTGTAAAGCAGAAAAACATTACCGTTTCGATAATATTAAATAGATAATATTTCTTCATTCAGACACTGAGGTCATATGCTCCATTAAATTGGCCGAGGTATATTTATGACAAAGTATGTCTACAGTATTTATTTATTACAGTTGTATGGTGTGATTAATGGTGGGTGGGGCAACATCCTGCCTCCTTTTTCAATCTCTCAGGGAAATTGAATGTTAATTACTTCTTTTCTCATTTTGATTTTAATCATAAAGGCACATTTTTTTCATTAATGGCAGGATGACAAACAAATACACTTTGCGGGCCCTATTTTTTACGCTCTAAGCGCACGGCGTGAAGCGCATGGTGCAAGCGCACATTGGCGTGTCCAAATCCACTTTGCTAGTTTGACGGGCACATGGTCAGGCGCATGGTCTAAAAGGGTTGTACTAAGTGTCTTTTTATTAATTCATGGGTGTGTTTTGGGTGTAATATGCATGAACCAATCAGGCGCATTTGTACCTTGCTGCATTGCTATTATGATGGCGGATTTGCACCATTATCTTTACATTTTTAATCTTTTGCATGTTTGCGTGCTGCTGCGCTTTCCTGTGTGTGTGCAACAAGAACAGTGTGCATGCGCTGTGCATACGCCTAGGTGCATTTGACTCATTTGCTGTTAAAATAATAATGACTTGCTGCGCCATTGACTTTAGACCAGGTTTTTGTTGGTCAATGGTGTGATCACATTCTGATGCCTCAAGATAGCAATACACCCAGAATTATCCTGAACACACCTCCCTGTTAGACCAGCACGGCCATGGGCGCAAATATGGGTGCAGGTGCATTTGCTATTTAAACGACATGGGCGCTGGACGGGATATTTACAACTGCATCGATCTAAAACTAGCAAAGACACTTGCGTTCAGGCTTTGCACTGCGTTGCACCGGGTGCAAGATAGGGCCCTAAGTGTCATGACCTTTGATTGTAATTTTATTTGATCGAAGATGTGAATACATTTGAAAAGTAAATAAATAAACCCTTTTATCTTCAGGTGGTAACTATGAAGACAATGTTTTCTCATACCCATCAGATGGAGAGGTTATACCATTAAAGCTCTCTATGGTTGAACAACTGTGTTTGCAAATCTAGGTTCAACATGAAACGTTTAACCCTAGAGGGCTGGTAGACCTGGGGCATTTAAGGCATAAGGTTCAATCATCTTGATATTTACAAAATATATGAATATAAATGTGTTCAATCTTTTTAATGTCGTGGCTTGACCTGTGTCAATCTTTTCAAGAGGTCCGGTATTTGAAAGGAGTGGATGGTGTGGAGTCGGAAATACAGTATGATTTGTCAAACACAGAGGGGTTTTGGGACCATGTCAGCATGTTGTAATAACACAAAGATCAAGGGCCAGATGATCTTTAGTCTCAGCAAGAGAAATATGTTGCAGAACAAACGAGTCTGGAGACTTGACAAGATCAGAGGTGAGAAGCGAGCCAGCCACTTTAAATCCAGGTGCAGTTTTAGCAGCGGCTGACTGAGGTGACTCTCAGCTGGGATGTCAAGGTGATAAAAGGCCCTGGAAAAAATCGCCAGTGTTAAATCAACTCTGAGAGTGTTAAATGAACACTCTCAGTGTTTATATAGCGCCAATGGGAAGCATATAGACACTGACAGTGTTACTTTAACACTCTCAGAGTTGATTTAACACTGGTGATTTTGCTGTGCACACTCAGGGGGAATGTTAATTTAATGCTTGGAAAAGACAAAAAAAGGCTGGAATGTCTTCCAGAACATCTCTTAATTCCACGGATGAAACATGGAGCCATCTTATGGGTTAAACAATTCCATTCACAATGGCACTTGGCTATGACTGGGTAATACTTTTAAAACAAAGCCCCATTACCTCTTATAGTAACACCATACTAGTGGAAACATTGAATAGTGAACTTTTCTAATTTGCAACTTAAATTGCATGAGCTTGTAGACAGGCGCTGAAGACAGGTCCTCATCTGGGCTCTTCACGTGGAGCAGCTATCGCCATTCTCTCCCTCAATTTGCAATCAATGCAGAGGACTGTGAAATGTGCTCCATTCAAATGAGACTATTTGAATATGAATAACATACTAGGTGGAGTGCATTATGATAATAGCTTTCAATTACATCTGCATATCTACATATCTATTTTCCTTTACTTCTTAAATGTTGTAAAGAGGAGCATTAGACCTTCGAGGACACTCAGGACACAAGAGGCAGTATGCATTTTTAAATCCCCACTCACAGGTACTGCTTGAGCACTGTACCTGCTCCCATCCATATCTATTCACCGTCATATCTGCCGAACACTCTTAATGATAAACGCTTTTTCACCTATCAATGGCGAGATCAATAAGCTCACAATTACCATGCTAATATTTCCCTCATAATCTGCGACAATCGATGGGTCCAAATATCAATGTCTGCTGTTCTGAATGAAGAGAGATGATGGGATGATCGATACTATTAGATGTGAGAGGGTAGGGACATGGAGGCAGTGTCAGCCCCTATCTTACTAAGAGACACATAGAGAGTTAGTCTGCTCTTCATTACAGTCTGAACGCATTACACATTCCTTACTGGAATACGTGTGTTAGTTTAATGGGACATATGCAGTAAAATCTAACGGTCTAACACTGGTTCAGGACAGCTGGATGCTACAGTAGGAAAACTTGTTAAATGCCACTACTTTGCATTAGAATTTAAATTTTATTACCTTGCAACATTACAAGCCAAGCAGGAAGTTTAAATCGTTTAGTTTATTTGAGGTATAAAAAGGCTTCTGAAGTAATTTCCACTTGTAAATGTAGATATTTAGTTGTTTTGCCTAACAAAAAATATATGTGTATCATCAACCCCTTACAAAAATAACCATTAGCTATATTCTACATCATATTTATACATTTGTTACTGCAAGTCATTATTCTGCTGTACCAATGGGGCTCAGATTTGATAGCATATCTTTAATAGCCAATTCCATAGATCACTGACAAAGGACAGGGAATGATCAGTTCTATCTGGGTGTAACAGGCAAGTCAGAGTTCACAGCTAACAACATTGCGACCTCATCCATCTGACTTGGCAACCAGGGCTCGGCTCCACAATCCCCACCTGTTGGTGTTACCATGGCCGCCTCATGTCAGGTGCATGACCTCTGGAGACTGTGTGTGACGGGTGACGACTACACTGCTGACCTCCACTATTTTAAACAGACACAGACACCTGAAACCGGGGTTTTATGAATGTTAAAAAACAACACAGGATTTTAAATAATTGTACAAAGAACTAAAATCTTAAGCCATATGTACAGTTCTGGTCAAAAGTTCTGAGAATGTCACATGTATTTGTCTCCATAAAGTTGGTTGCTTAAATCATCAGATCTTTTTGTCAGTAGTAACTACGGAAGTATAATTACAAGTAGTCCTTAAATGTTAAAGGCTTTTATAGACAATTACATTAAGTTTATGCAGAGTCAATATTTGCAGTCAGCGGCGGCACCAGGCATTTTTCACTGGAGGTGCTAAGGGGTAGCTAGCTCAATGCTTGGAGGTGCTGACATGAATTGCGTTCATGCGCTCTCAGGCAACCTGCACAGCTTTCTTACAAATCAATGCCATGAGTGTTGGTTCAATAAGAGAAAAACAAACAACATTTCACGATCTAAAAGTTCTATGCCTAATCCCCAATCAGACAGACAAATCACCATGCTCTTAAAACTATGAATAAAGGACAGCACAATTAATGTGTTACCGTAATGTTGCTCTAAGCCATCGTGTCAAATGTTCAGCATTGTAAAAAGTCCAAAGTAAAAGTACAAGGCTGGGTTAATCCGTTTTGGGAAGTTCTTAATTAAAACCTATGACCCGGTAAAGGGACCTATAAATAACGTTTGACCATAAGAAATACATTTTACACTTTGTTTTCAATTAATTAATGACTGTTTAGGTGTGAATTCCCTTTACCTGGTCATTTTGGTGATAATTGGAAGTGCTGGGAAGAGGGCACATCCAGTTCATCAATGCAGACTTCTAAATTCATAACAACTTGGCTCTATCAATTATATATTCTTTTTCTGACATCCTCCACTGATTGAGAATGTATTATAGAGCAAGTTGTGAAGTTGGAAAAAGATGTCTGCATTATTATTATTTCGACAATTTGAACGCCACCTCGCAGACCAGACAGATCATGAAGAAGCATGAGCTGGCATCCTCCTTGTTGGCAGAGAAATGTTTGGAGACCATGGAGCTGGCTTTTGTTATACAAAATGTTATGGACAAAAAGCAATTGAACTTCCCTATTTATGACTTTTCAATGCGAAAGACCATTTGTTTTCAAGCAAATACTCACTTCACAATCATATCTCACGCAGAGCGCGACAGATCCAAATACCCACGCCTTACCTTGACCCTGCTCTCCCTGAGTGAGCGAGCTGCCTGATGAGCGAGATAGTAAAATAATTTGAACTACTTCAAGCAATTTAGGTACAACATAGACACATTTTAAATATATTTTAGACTTTTCCCTTCGCCTGTGAAAGCTGGACAGCTCAGCACTCTTGTGTGATCTCTGACTGACTCCTACTCGCAATCATCCATTCCACAAAGACAAATATGCATTTAATTAATATGCCAGGCATGCAATACATTATGTGGAGTTTATTTATAGGACAATATATAACTCTGTATCTCTTTTTTACACTATCTGGATATTAGGGGACTGTAGCATGTCGACATATTTAGAGGTACGGAATAGATCCTCAAACAATGAGTAGGTACTGTGAGTTAATCAGTGACCGCGCATCAGGTTCATTATGTCCAGTTGTGTGGAGAGCAGGGAGGGTTAGTTAGTGACCATGCAAACTTTGTTTACCTGGACTTATTCATTTAAAAAATGGCCATTATACAGTTCCCTGTAGCATCATCACATTTTAAGTGAGCAATTAACAACTGACCATTAATTCGAAAAGAAAATGAAGTAAATAAAAAAGTAACTTGTATTTAGCACATCTAGCTCTGTAATGTTTTCTGTTTGTATGATGCAGGAGTAACGAGATAGACGTGAAGATAGTTTAATTCATAGGAAAAAATTGTTTTAAAAGAAGAACTGCCACAATGGGTAAAACAGATAAAATTCTTCTTGTAAAAGATACACGCACACAACAAACCCGAACAGTAACAAACACAAGGACTTAAATAGATGAACTAATTACACAGTGATTGAAGCTGATGTTAATATTAAACCTAAAATGACTGGTTGATTGAAACAGATGGAGTCATGTGATGTGAAAAGCAGAAACAAGCAAAGACTCACACATGGGAGTAACTAAAAGGACACACATACAGGAGATAAAAGTAAACCAATGGCAGAACCCCTAAGGGAGACCATGACAAGCTCCTTCAAAACTAGGTTGTACTGTCTTTGCATTTAGATATATTTAATTATTTATAGTTTAAGATAGACCCAGGATTGAGAAAGGTCCAAACTGATGATCAACACAGACTAAAATGTCATTCGGAAAAATGATTTAAGAACATAATGTATAATGACATGTATAAGACACTATGAATATTCATTGGAAATAACATGTAAAATAGCAATTTCACTACATTCTGTTGTTTTTATAATAAAAAAATACTAAACTTGTTTACGTTCAAATTACACTGTTTCTTGCTGCATTGGAAATTAAAGAGCACACTTCTTTAGTTCTCTCAATAGACTTGGATGTTTTCTCTGGGTTTATTTACTTAATTCGGAGAAATTGAATTCACGCTACATAAATTATCATAATTATTCACGTTTCTATGGAAACCACCATTAGGTTTGATTCATTATGGTTTACCTTCCAGATTACTTTAATTGTTACGATGCAAGATAAAAGGATATGCCTGCCGTCATTAAAATAGCCCACGATATAATTTGAACAAATTTAAGATTCCAGAATAGCAGTTATAGGTTGCAGGGCCAAACAAAGCGTTACACCAGTCTATAAGTCACCAACACCTAGATTACTGCTGGATCCTTTCAAAATCCTGCCATAGCAATAATAGTGGCGTATATGACTGTTGACATACCTACCAATGCAAACTGTATATTTTCATCTAAGAATTGAGCCTCACTGAGAGGGTACTATAGCAACGACTTTCACAGTTCTCCAAGTCATTGTATTACTTAATTTTAACAGGCCATGTGCATGTTCCTGTATGCCTACTCCATTTTGGATTTACCTAACATGTACCAAAATCCGTTTTCATAAAACCAGTGTAATTTCTTGATGTAAGTATATAGTTGACCTTTCTGTATCGAAGCAGTTCAGCGATAGGAGGATAGGCTAGGGAGACAGGCCTGTAGAGGGACATAAAGAGAAAGGGCACAGACATTTGGCCATGGCAGGACCTCCATTTGCCAGGGGACATGCTTGCTTCGGGAGCATAGACCACTAAACTCTGGCACAGCACTTCACAAGTTTTTTTTTATCTTAATAACTCAATTATCCATGATGTACTAAAATGTATATTTTTTCCAAGTATTTACATTAGGAACTGATTTTACCTGACAAAACTATTTAGCAGCCAGGCCATTCCAGATACATTTCTGGAAAGCACTCTGTCTTCTCATGCCATTAATAGTCACCTAATAAATGTCCTGCATCACTCACACTGACCAACTAACTGGTCTTCATCACTCTGTATCCCCAAAGGCTGTACACATGAACTCGAGCATTGAGAACATTGTTTGTGTACACACAGTTTACTAAAAAGAAAGGTTTTGTACAACTCACCTCAGCAGTTTGTGTTTTTGGTGGCTGCCATTTTGCCAGTCATAAAGTATTGATGGCCTACGGGATGGCCTCACAGTCAAAAACCCCCATGGGATAATTCAAGCAAAGTCGATGTAGTGTTTTAAAAATAGCGATTTTGATGCTATCAAATTAGTGTCCCTATCACTCCCATTCAAAAGGTGATATGACTGAAACCGAGAATACAAAAAATGTTCTTAAAAGTTTACCTTTATTTTACCAGATAAGTTAATTGAGAGCTTCTCATTTACAGGAACGGCCTGGGGGATAGGAAGGTGAATGTCCTTGAGTGGCCAAGTCAGAGCCCTGACCTAAATCCAAATGAAAATCTGTGGATGGACTTCAAGACAGTAGTCAATCGCCGCTCACCACAAAGTTTGACTGAACTAGAACAATTCTGCCAGGAAGAATGGGAAAATATTCCTTAATCTAGGTGTGCAAAGCTAATAGAGGCACATTTAAACAGACTGATGGCTGTAATTATAGGCGTAAACGCTGTGGGATTTTTCCCCCCTAACATATTCTGTATTCATAACTATGTAATTTCAATATTATTATTATTGTGCTGTCTAAAATAAATTCTAAGCAATTTTTTTGTTGCAAAATATTGCAACCCCTCATCCCTTTGCCTCTTAATGGTTTGATCCAGTCCCTGCCAGCTAGATACAGGTACAGTTTGTGCATGGAAATCGAATGACAGTATATTGTTGGTGACTGACCTCCAGTCAGTAGTTCAAACAAAGTATATGTTAGACATTGTACAATAAAACACATTTATAAAACATTAACATAATATACAGTGCCTTGCGATAGTATTCGGCCCCCTTGAACTTTTCGAACTTTTGCCACATTTCAGGCTTCAAACATAAAGAAATGAAACTGTAATTCTTTGTGAAGAATCAACAACAAGTGGGACACAATCATGAAGTGGTATGAATTTTATTGGATATTTCAAACTTTTTTAATAAATAAAAAACTGAAAAATTGGGCGTGCAAAATTAAGTTAATACTTTGGAGCGCCACCTTTTGCTGCGATTACAGCTGTAAGATGCTTGGGGTATGTCTCTATCAGTTTTGCACATCGAGAGACTGAAATTTTTGCCCATTCCTCCTTGCAAAACAGCTCGAGCTCAGTGAGGTTGGATGGAGAGCGTTTGTGAACAGCAGTTTACAGTTCTTTCCACAGATTCTCGATTGGATTCAGGTCTGGACTTTGACTTGGCCATTCTAACACCTGGATATGTTTATTTGTGAACCATTCCATTGTAGATTTTGCTTTATGTTTTGGATCATTGTCTTGTTGGAAGACAAATCTCCGTCCCAGTCTCAGGTGTTTTGCAGACTCCATCAGGTTCTTCCAGAATGGTCCTGTATTTGGCTCCATCCATTTTCTCATCAATTTTAGCCATCTTCCCTGTCCCTGCTGAAGAAAAGCAGGCCCAAACCATGATGCCGCCACCACCATGTTTGACAGTGGGGATGGTGTGTTCAGGGTGATGAGCTGTGTTGCTTTTACGCCAAACATAACGTTTTGAATTGTTGCCACAAAGTTCACACCAAAGTTCGATATTGGTTTCATCTGACCAGAGCACCTTCTTCCACATGTTTGGTGTGTCTCCCAGGTGGCTTGTGGCAAACTTTAAATGACACATTTTATGGATATCTTTCAGAAATGGCTTTCTTCTTGCCACTCTTCCATAAAGGCAAGATTTGTGCAGTATACAACTGATTGTTGTCCTATGGACAGACTCGCCCACCTCAGCTGTAGATCTCTGCAGTTCATCCAGATTGATCATGTGCCTCTTGGCTGCATCTCTGATCAGTCTTCTCCTTGTATGAACTGAAAGTTTAGAGGGACAGCCGGGTCTTGGTAGATTTGCAGTGGTCTGATACTCCTTCCATTTGAATATTATCGCTTGCACAGTGCTCCTTGGGATGTTTAAAGCTTGGGAAATCTTTCTGTATCCAAATCCGGCTTTGAACTTCTCCACAACAGTATCTCGGACCTGCCTGGTGTGTTCCTTGTTCTTCATGATGCTCTCTGTGCTTTCAATGGACCTCTGAGACTATCACAGGGCAGGTGTATTTATACGGAGACTTGATTACACACAGGTGGATTCTATTTATCATCATTAGTCATTTAGGTCAACATTGGATCATTCAGAGATCCTCACTGAACTTCTGGAGAGAGTTTGCTGCACTAAAGGTAAAGGGGCTGAATAATTTTGCTAGCCCAATTTGTCAGTTTTTTATTTGTTAAAAAAGTATGAAATAGCCAATAAATTTTGTTCCACTTCATGATTGTGTCCCACTTGTTGTTGCTTCTTCACAAAAAAAATTATGTTTGAAGCTTGAAATGTGGCAAAAGGTTGAAATGTTCAAGGGAGCCGAATACCTTCGCAAGGCACTGTATACTGCATTCAATTACAGGTCACTCTTTGTGTTAGCTGAACTTTTGCTAGCTACAGTAACATCAACATTGCAGCTGTTTGAATTGTCAGTGAGAGAAGCTAGCAAGGTGACAGGGTGTTTGTGTTTGTCTCCCATCTGAAAGCACTTGATTTTTGCCAATCTTGGGAGTAAACTGATGATAGCAAAGATTATAGAAAACACCACAGAAATTAAATTGATGCTCGATAGCTCTGCAAATTCAGCTGTTGTTGGAAGCCAGCCAATACAAAACAAAAACATAGCTAAACTATTTTAAAATTACAAAAGGTTGCAGATTAGTTTGTGTAAATGGTGAACTCATACAGCTGTCAACCCCTGTCACTGCATACCATTTCACATTTGCTAGCTGATTTGCTATCTACCTGGTAGACCGAAGACCATTATAGAGTGTGTGTGTGTGCGTGTGCGTGTGCGTGTGCGTGTGCGTGTGTGTGTGTGTGTGTGTGTGTGTGTGTGTGTGTGTGTGTGTGTGTGTGTGTGTGTGTGTGTGTGTGTGTGTGTGTGTGTGTGTGTGCATGCATGAGTAGCCAGCCAGGTAGAAAAATGGCAGAAAAATTACAGGTTTCAGAAAAAAATGTATTACACCAAAATGCAAAGAATGCTGGTAGCCTAATATATCAAAAACTAGTAGTTAAAATTTTAAACAGCCAGGGACAGACTGGCAGAGACAGGGAGTCTGAGGTAAGTTTGAGTCTTTGTTTGGCAACATTATGAAAGGTTCCCTCTTTTTTAGACTTGTAAAATAGGGACATAATTGGACAATTCCATGGATACACTACTCTCAAATTTAACTGGTGACTTAACCAATATTTTTTATGGTAGTGGTATTGCTGTTGTGATTAATTGTGTAGTTTGGGTACTGGTAGTAAGATCAATTCAGTACTAAGACCAACTTTGTGGTGGAATTCACTGGAGATTTTTTTAGATGAAATCGCAACATGCTCACTGTATTTAAAAAAATGTACCAATACACATACCGTACTATGAATACCATATATACTGTACATACTGGACTGATAAGGAACAATGCTATAACTATTTTTAGTAGTAGTATTACAATGATTTTAACTTTTGAACAAGTTGGGACAACCGTCTATTAACTACCGATAAATTATATTGAAATAGTAGTTATGGTTCTTTAATATACATTTAACATGTTACAATGAAGGTAAATGTGTGTAAGTACAGTACTACTGGTACTTTTGATGTCCAGCTCAAAAATTGCTATTTGTCATGTAATTGTCCCCTCTCAATCTGTTACTTCAATGTTGTAAGGGAGAATGTGTAAATATAGCTGGAATAAAAATATATATTTTATTGGTTTTGGATTCAGGCTGTAAGACAAAAAAATGTACTATTTCAAAGGGGTATGATGATTTTTAGGCACTGTATGTAGGTGCTGAGCATATTGAATGATGGCATGCATAACAATATAATGTATTATTCATTGTTAACAAAGACAGAGCTGTTTTTTTTCAATCATTTAAGCCTCAGGACCAAGGCTGGCTTGTAGAATTTGGGATGAACAATCTCCAGATTAATTCTGTGGGCCATATGAGTCATAGACTAGAGTGTTGAAGATACCTTTACAACAGTCAGACAGCACTGGTGGCGACCTGTCAACTGTCAGACAACCAACAAGCACCATTCACAACACAGACAATCACACACCAACCGTTCCATCTCACAGATAATAGCCCCGCAATCACCACCTTGTCTCTGAAGCTTTGGAGCAACTACGTGGGCCTTGTATAATTATAGGTTCCAGGCATATGTTTGTATTTATTCTTTTCGTGGTAAAAGGTGTGTGACGTTGATTTACCTTTCACCATGTAATTGAAAAAGAAAAATCAATAGAACTCACTTGAGGTTGCGGTCTCGCAAGAGTGGGGCCGAGCTGGACTGAAAATAAATAGACCTGTGTAGGATGCTGATGAATGTGTGTGTGTGTGTGTGTGTGTGTGTGTGTGTGTGTGTGTGTGTGTGTGTGTGTGTGTGTGTGTGTGTGTGTGTGTGTGTGTGTGTGTGTG
>JACXGM010031608.1:0-12908 GCA_016801145.1 Umbra pygmaea
AATGCAGCTAGCTATCAGGAGATTTTGGAGCATTTCATGCTTCCATCTGCTGAAAAGCTTCATGGAGATGAAGATTTCATTTTTCAGCACAACCTGGCACCTGCTCACAGTGCCAAAACCACTGGTAAATGGTTTACTGACCATGGTATTACTGTGCTCAATTGGCCTGCCAACTCTCCTGACCTGAAACCCATAGAGAATCTGTGGGATATTGTGAAGAGGAAGTTGAGAGACGCAAGACCCAACACTCTGGATGAGCTTAAGGCCGCTATTGAAGCATCCTGGGCCTCCATCACACCTCAGCAGTGCCACAGGCTGATTGCCTCCATGCCACGCCCCATTGATGAAGTCATTTCTGCAAAAACATTCCCGACCAAGTATTGAGTGCATAACTGAACATAATTATTTGAAGGTTGACATTTTCTTTTCTTTTTTTGTATTACAAACACTTCTTTTATTGGTCAGATGAAATATGCTAATTCTTTGAGATATGAATTTTGGGTTTTCATGAGCTGTATGCCAAAATCATCAGTATTAAAACAATAAATGACCTGAAATATTTCAGTTGGTGTGCAATGAATCTAAAATATGAAAGTTTAATTTTTATCATTACATTATGGAAAATAATGAACTTTATCACAATATGCTAATTTCTTGAGAAGGACCTGTACAGTATGCTATAATTAACTCTGGAGTAGACTTTTATTACAAGCTTTCACTGTCTGTGCACGAACATTTGATGTATCAGCTCTTTACCATCTTTTGTCTGCTGGCTTTGTGCAGACAATATGTTTGACCGCATCTCTCACACTAATTGTAACAGGCAGGTGTATGCTGACAATTTCTGTGAAGAGGGGAGAGAGATAATTTGTTGTCACTGACTTTTCTGACCTTTTAACCTTGGTTCCACTTCCACTAGGGGCCAAAAGTTTAGAATAATCCAGGAATTTATGTGTTTTGATAGAAATTAATACACTACATTCATTCACCAAGATGACATGACGTTGATAAATTATTGTCAAAACGTGATTAATTACAGATGAGCTAAAAGACACAGATAATAGCTGCTGAAACTACGCATTCTAATGGTGTAACATGGGTAACCGTATGTAATGGAAATTTTGCAGCATTAAAGGTTCAGTGTGTAATTTCTTGTGACATCTAGTGTTATGGTTTCTGAACTGCAAGCAGCCAGTCACTTACTTCCTACCCTTCCCTTTGCAAACACAAAAGCTAACCTACGGTGGCCGACGTAGGATAAAATATGTCATCATCTGAGACAGCAGAGTAGATAGTCAAGCAATGAGGTTTCTTTATATAGAGATATTAAGATATTTACTTAATTATTAAGTAAAACATTTATTATTCAGTATATCCATGTTATTTCGAATGTTATTTTTACTTGTTCATCATTGTGTTAGTGTTTTATTCACTGACTTTACCTAGCTTGTATCCATGTTAGTTAGAACAAGATAAGAAAAAAGTTGCTTTGAAAACATGTTTCCTAATAAGAGCCTTCTATCTGGGAAAAGCCACAATGATGGTTACCAGTGATGTTTGCCTGCGTCACTCCCGTATTCGTCTGGCTTCATCATGCTTTCGAAATAACAATCCAACTAACATTACATATTTTTTCAAACAGGGTACTAAAAGTTTAGTGGCTAATATGAGCTGTTATTTTGTAGGCTAATGTTACAGTTTTGCAGTAAATAGTACTAATCAGCATTTTGTCTCAAGAACGTAACCAGCACATTTCTCCCTACATAGAAAAGCAATTACACAACAATAGAGGAGAACCACATGAAACAATCCAACTACATATTTTTTCTAACACGGTAGCAAAGGTTTAGATGGCTAATATTTTGTAATGCTGTAGGGTGTAGGCTAACGTTACTGTTTTGCGGTCAATAGTACTAATCAGCTGATTGTCTCACAAACCTAACCAGACCATTTATACCCACACAGCAAAGCAATTACTGTACAGAGCGAGGGAGAAGAACCACATGAAACAATCCACCAACATATTTTTTCTAACACCGTAGTAAAGGTTTAGCTGGCTAATATGAGCTGTTATGCTGTAGGCTATTGTTTTGCAGTCAATAGTACTAATCAGCTGATTGACTCACGAACGTGTAACCATCTTATTTCTCCCACATAGCGAAGCCATAAGATAGCGAGGGAGAAGAACTAAGTTACATGCAACAATCCAACTATATTTTTTACACCACTGAAAAGAGAAAAGTCACTTTTCACGGTGACTATGGCTAGCTTCTACAAGGCTAACATTGTCAAACAATTGTTTTCCATAGCATTGCCAAGTTGGAATACCTTACCTGTCCAGCAGAAAACAGGCAACTTCTGCATGACTTTGAATTTTTTTCCCTCAATAGAAATTTCCAATTGTCCAAAATTCCACTTCTAATAAAGGAGAGCTTCTACTATTTCCTAATAGTTAGAAACGTACAACTTCTGCTGCTGCTTCTTTTTCAAGGTTGTGACGAAATGCGCTCTGTAGCGCTGTTTGTTTGCTGAGGGCTAGAATCATGACGACAAAATACAGCGACCTCCAAATAAGGGGGTGCCCGCGGTTATGTAGATACAAATGGCTCATTCTAAGGTAATAAAAACATAATGGTTCATTATGTAAGGTCTTTACACACCACTGAAAACATAGCTATGGATCTTATATTGCATTTCTATCAATAGATCCTCAGAACTATTACACATGGAACCTCTAAGTAGACAGACTTACGAAATGGCCATTCAAATGTGAGATTGATTGTATAGTTGATATTGTATAGTTCTGCATGACCCTTTACAGCAGTGGTCCTCAAACCCTTCCATGGAGGGCCTTGTGTATGCAGGTTTTTTAAAAGCCTGATGGAGTAGCTCACTAATTGGTTAGGATCTCCCCTCACCTGGCAGTCTAGGTCCTAATTAAGCTCTAATTGAAGAGAAAGACCAAAACCCAGCATACACTAGGCCCTCCATGGAAGGGTTTGACGACCACTGCTTTACAGGAATAGACCAATCTGTTACAATTCAAATTACTTGGGGAACGATTAGTTCAGGGAAAACATGCTAAGTTAGTGAGATTAAGGTTAGGTAAGGTTAAGGTATGTTTAATGCTTCACGTTTTCCTGACTCTGGAAATGTACAGATACCTGTGAACACATTTTTTGTTTTGTACGATTTTTCATGTATCGTCATGAGAACAGCCTGGCTGAAAGAGTATCGTTGCCATTGTACTGTATTTGAACAAATTCACTGGGGGCCAAACGTTAAGAATGTTTGTGTTTTTAAAGGAAACCACTGTTAGAAATGACTGATTTATAATTAATGATTCACATACAATGGCAAAGATCACTTTGTAGAAGTGTAGCAAGTTATATGTATATAAAAATAGCTATCATGTCAAGGTTTCTCTCCAAGGCGTTAAGTAAACTTTTTTGTATTCATCTTTTTTGTGCATTTATCTGTTTAATTGGGAGAAGGTTTACCTCATTTCAGATGTAGAAAGGTGCTCAAAGGTGTTTAAATTATTGTTTTATGGGAATTATTAATAGACATGTCCCCCTTAGAAAATACAGGGTATATGGTTGTGAGTTTTTGTTTGAGCTGTCATGTCATCTTCACCAATGTGATGACCTTGATTCAGAATGGCTGTCTTTGTCACGGTCACCCTAATGGGACCTGACATTTGTTTCATTTATGTTTCAGTATGTGCCAATTTAAGTCCTTACCTTTGTGCTCCCACTGCTGTTTTACTGTGTTTAATTTTCTAACCAAGTTCATTCATTATTTAACCACAGCTTCAGTAATTCTCATTAACGTGTGTATTTAAGTTAAGCGATTTGTCCTTGGAGCTGTCGGGTATTGTGAATGTGTTTTTTGTTAGTCCATGTGTGTATGTGTTTTGAAGATTATTACTCTTAAGCCCCTCAACGCAGCTTTGTTTTGTGAAGTGTCTTACAGAATAAATTGTTTGCTTTTCACTCCTCGCATTTGTCTTCGGGAAATAAATTTACTCAGTCCCGAGGATGTGTGAAATGTAGCAGACTTTAATATTAAAATCAACAGTTTATAACTCAGTAGTTTCTGCGGAGAGAACTTCCAACAATTAGATCCCATTCATTTTATACAGAGAAAGATGTCACAACAGAAACTTAATACTTATTGGTCCAATTGTTAGCATTAGCACAAAATCCCTCCAATGTGTCACAGTTCAGGATATTTAGGAGACAGGCGCGTCTTCAACAAAAGTGTGATTTATTTAGAACAGGATTGAACTTGACAAGAAACATAGAGACAAGAATACATGAGTGACAAAGACCTAACATAATAAACAAGAACAACACTACATAAACACAAGAACAGAACCTTTAACTTATACAACATGACCTAGAACACAAAAGAAACACTTTACAATAAACATATGAATAGACTAAAGACAACTTCCCCAAAAAACAACCACTTACCTGGACAAGAAACAATGAACCACACAGAACAAATAAACCCACAGAACTAAATACCATACTAATGAGGGGAGGGTGTGCAGGTGTGGACCAAACAACAGAACTGATAGGCTAACCAAAACATGTGAAGGGATCATGTGACACAAAGAGCAGGAACAAAACCAAAACTAACACATGGGGGAGAAACCACCCTGAAGTGACACATACAACAAGGACACATACTATGGACATTGTAACACAATGGCAATAAGCAAAATACTAAGTTAACCTGTCTTAACTAGCCGCCAGTTTGTCTGAAGTTTCCATAGGTTGGCACCCTTCCCGTTTGCCCAAAGGTTGCCGAAAACACTTTCCCGCTGGCTCAGAAGCAAAAATTGTATATCAAATATCAAATCAAATCAAATATCAACTTTATTGTCACATAGTCACAATTACTAGTGAAATTAGCCATCAACCTGTCCATAACAAAACATCACACACATTGGGTAGACAGGACAGGAAGACAGGATTAGAAAAACAATACAGCATTACATGAGGAAAGATGAGGGGAAAAAAAGGAGCAGCCCCATATTATGCCCCTTCGGGGGTACAGTGTGGTAACATGAAAAAAAACACCTCAGCAACATTAGCACAGTCAGAACACTCTGAACAAGACTCGCAACAGGGGTGGTGGGTGCGGAAAAAGGGGAAATCAGGAAACCAGCCAGACAGGCAGCCAACTTGGACTGCAGTCTTCGTAGGCGCTATCCACAGACCCGTCTTATCAGGCTGGCGGGTATGAAGCTGCGAAGGCGGGGGATGGGGTGTGGGAGGTGTATCTGTACATGTGTGTGAGTTCGTGTGTGTGTGTAGGCCTGGAGATTTTTCCGTGGCTGGCAACAGTCCCAAGGTGACAAGTCCGCAGGATGTCGATACGGGACAGCCTTGGTCCTGTCCCAGACAGAGTCACAATCACCAGGTGTCTGGTGGTGGGGGGGAGGGAACAAAAACAAAAACAAGAGCATTTCACTGCAGCGCTGTCCGGGAGAATGTTAATCCAACCGTGCCTTGTCCAAGGCCAGTGGATGGTTGTGGGGGAGCCGAAATAGATAAGATGTGTTGACTTCTTGGGGTAGCAGCCGCATTCCAATCTGCACGTCTGGTCCCTTCTTGAGTCAATTTGGTCCATTTTGGTCTCCTAGACGATCCACTTTCCTGTGCAAAGCTGAGAGCTTCTCCGTGATGTTAACCAACTTGTGGTCTATAGACCCAGTCTGAGTGCAAACGGCTCTGCCCACTGTTTCAATCATGACGGGCAGCCCTGTGGGGCAATGAACAGCTGTCACCGTCCTCTTAATTTCAATATATCACTGGATGTGAAATGTGTGACGTCACCCACTGGTTTGTAAAGATCTTATTTGGGTCATTGAATTTAGACGAGAGGGAGGAGTAATCAAGATAGCTAACTGATATTAAGTCGGATGCTAACGAAAAACAGTATTAAAACCAAATGTAAAACAAAAAACTGAACTGCCAACTCCTTTGAGTGTCTTGTCGTACAACCGAATGCCCCTTTGCTTTATTGCCCATTTTTAAATCAATGATACAAATCATAAAATGATTTGAAAAATGAACATCACTATATATTGCAGAAGGCCTACATCTAGCATTTAGACCATATACTCTATGAAAATATTTACTGAGGTAATAAATCAAGTGATAAGTATTTTTCATTCTCATAGACTATTACAGAAACCAAGCTTGTTTTCAACCAGGCGTATCGCCCTGAGCTGGAATTCAGATAGAATGTAGTAGGCACTTTCTCATTTGCGTCACTTTGCCAAACTGTATGCTCACCCTGGGCTCAGAAGCTATGGTAAACATTTGGCTATTGTCCCTGTTTGGTCACACTGGCTTTATATTGACATACATTGCATTTCAGTGACATCCTGTCTCCAGAGTTAATTAACACTCTGTTCGACACATTTTACAATGGAACAATTCTTTATTTACAATGGAACAAATCATTATAA
The DNA here is from genome assembly GCA_016801145.1 of Umbra pygmaea. Classification (NCBI taxonomy): domain Eukaryota; kingdom Metazoa; phylum Chordata; class Actinopteri; order Esociformes; family Umbridae; genus Umbra; species Umbra pygmaea. The sequence goes on from JACXGM010031608.1 coordinate 6,488, forward strand.
TTTTATAAGTCATTGTCACAGTTTTTGAATAACTTGATCTTTGATGTATAATTTTCACATAATCATCAGCTTTTAGGAAATACCAAACAGTGTAGAATAACATTTAATGGCACATAAAAAAGCACTTCTAGACATTGTCAGATATAACTAAATGATGATCACTGACTAAATGTTGATAATTGAACAAAGATGCTATATTTATTATACAAGAAACCTCAATGTAATGTGTGGGATTCTTTTTCTTATATCGAAGCTACATACAGTGCCTTGCAAAAGTATACGGCCCCCTTGAACATTTCGACCTTTTGCCACATTTCAGGGTTCGAACATAAAGATATAAAACTGTAATTGTTTGTGAAGAAGCAATAACAAGTGGGACACCATCATGAAGTGGAACGAAATTTATTAAATATTACAAACTTTTTTAACAAATAAAAAACGGACAAATTGGGCGAGCAAAATTGTTCAGCCCCTTTACTTTCAGTGCAGCAAGTTCAGTGAGGATCTCTGAATGATCCAATGTTGACCTAAATGACTAATGATGATAAGTAGAATCCACCTGTGTGTAATCAAGTCTCCGTATAAATGCACCTGCTCTGTGATAGTCTCAGGGGTCCGTTGAAAGCACAGAGAGCATCATGAAGAACAAGGAACACACCAGGCAGGTCGGAGATACTGTTGTAGAGAATTTCAAAGCCAGATTTGGATACAGAAAGATTTCCCAAGCTTTAAACATCCCATAGAGCACTGTGCAAGCGATAATATTGAAATGGAAGGAGTATCAGACCACTGCAAATCTACCAAGACCCGGGCGTCCCTCTAAACTTTCAGCTCATACAAGGGGAAGACTGATCAGAGATGCAGCCAAGAGGCCCATGATCACTCTGGATGAACTGCAGAGATTTACAGCTTAGGTGGGCGAGTCTGTCCATAAGACAACAATCAGTTGTATACTGCACCAATCTGGCCTTTATGGAAGAGTGGCAAGAAGAAAGCCATTTCTGAAAGATATCATACAAAGTGTTGTTTTAAGTTTGCCACAAGCCACCTGGGAGACACACTAAACATTTGGAAGAAGGTGCTCTGGTCAGATGAAACCAAAATCGAACTTTTTGGCAACAATGCAAAGCGTTATGTTTGGCGTAAAAGCAACACAGCTCATCACCCTGAACACACCATCCCCACTGTCAAACTTGGTGGTGGCAGCATCGTGGTTTGGGCCTGCTTTTCTTCAGCAGGGACAGGGAAGATGGCTAAAATTGATGGGAAGATGGATGGAGCCAAATACAGGACCATTCTGTAAGACTCCTGATGGAGTCTGCAAAAGACCTGAGACTGGGACGGAGATTTGTCTTCCAACAAGACAATGATCCAAAACAAAGCAAAATCTTCAATGGAATGGTTCACAAATAAACATATCCAGATGTTAGAATGGCCAAGTCAAAGTCCAGACCTGAATCCAAGAATCTGTGGAAAGAACTGAAAACTGCTGTTCACAAACGCTCTCCATCCAACCTTACTGAGCTCGAACTTTTTTGCAAGGAGGAATGGGCAAAAATTTCTCTCTCTCGATGTGCAAAACTGATAGAGACATACCCCAAGCGACTTACAGCTGTAATCGCAGCAAAAGGTGGCGCTACAAAGTATTAACTTAAGGGGGCTGAATAATTCTTCACGCCCAATTTTTCAGTTTTTTATTTGTTAAAAAAGTTTGAAATATCCAATAGATTTCGTTCCACTTCATGATTGTGTCCAACTTGTTGTTGATTCTTCACAAAAAAATACAGTTTCATATCTTTATGTTTGAAGCCTGAAATGTGGCAAAAGGTTGAAAAGTTCAAGGGGGCCGAATACTTTCGCAAGGCACTGTAATTTATTATGATCTTTTTCAAAAAACTACTTTTACACAAGGTATATAAATACTACATATTAATTGTGACACTGCTATTTACTATAATTGATAAGATAAACATCCTTCACCACCACGTAAAACATTAGCTATAGCAGAGCAATATATAGCTACAGCTCAGCTTGTGACAGTCTTTTAGGCAATTTAGGAATGAATGTATTGTTCTATTAAAAACTCTAAAGCATTTGCATTTTTTAAATGAAACTGTAAACAATCTAAATGATCCAAGAAATATTAGGAAAACCTTAACATTTTTAGATGATCATAAAGTGTTTCAGACCTTCCTCCATGCATTGTCAAAGACTAGGCTGTTCTCATGGCAATATGTAAAAAATCGTACAAATCAAAATCATTGTACACGTGTACATTTCCAGAGTCAGGGAAAATTGGCATAGCGCTGCCCGGGATTTGGGTTAAATAAATCAGACTATCTTTCATGCCACATCGCTCTCCAGCGACTCCTTGTGTCCAGATGGGGTCCCTGTAAATTCAGCTGCTAAGGTTATATTGAGGTTAAAGTTGTGTGTTTATTTTTGTAATAAGTCTTGTTTTTATTTTAAACTAAAAAGAGACTTGCACTTGCAACTTTTATGCCTGCTTTAGAATATGGAGATATAATTTACATCCATGCTTGTTGTCAGTCCTTCCATTCTTTGGAGACTGCTTATCATGGTGCTTTAAGTTTATATATAAATTGTAAAATGGCATTTGATTGTTTCATTCCATTTGGTTCAAGCTATCTAGTATTGAATGATTAAACATAAATCTGTTTTAAAACATCTTATTGTTTAATGACCAGTCAATTTGAAAAACAAAACAAAAACAACCATAATATTTAGATGACGTGTGGCAATGTCAGCAAAATCTATTAGTTCATTTTAGGATTAATCCTAGCCGTCCAAACTGTAAACCTTTTCTAAGTTAAGCAAGTAGGAGCTTTATACATATGCTACATTTATGATATGATGCATATCATCTGGTTCAAAAAGGATATTGAAGTGGACAGGGATATTTGATTTCTTTGTGAGCCATGGACCCGTTAGCCACCAGTGTTTGGTCATGTAACAGAATGAAGTAATCGTTTGCTGTCATTACATTTCCTCACTTGTCATTATCGGAAGGTTGGTGGTTCGATCCCTGGGTCCTTCTGACCAAGTGTCGAGGTGTCCATGAGCAAGACACCTAACCCCAGATACTCCTGATGAGCTGGCTGGCACCTTGCATGCTGATACTGCTGTTGGTGTATGAATGGGTGAATTTGAGGCATTTTAAAGCGCTTTGAGTGGCCATTGGTTAGAAATATAAATGCAGTCCATTTACCAACCATGAACCGCATATTTTAAGGCAAATCGTAAGCTGAAATTAAAAGGACATAAGATCTTACATGAAGAAAATGAACCATTAAAACCCTCTAGTAAAGCTTGGAAAGATTAATTATAATTGATTACCATAGAAATATACGTATAGGCTTCAAATGACACAATGCATTCTCCTGGCGATACATAGGTAACCGTACGTAATGGAAATTTTGATGCATTACGTACAGTCCACTTCTCTCCAGGAACAACATCAGGGACAGACTGATATTCTGCAAAAGGTACAGGGATTGGACTTCTGAGGACTGGGGTAAAGTCATTTTCTCTGATGAATTCCCTCTACAATTGTTTGGGCCATCCGGAAAACACCTTGCCTGGAGAAGACAAGGTGAGCGCTACCATCAGTCCTGAGTCATGTCAACAGTAAAGAATCCTGAGACCATTCATGGGTGCGGTTGCTTCTCAGCCAAGGGAGCTCACTCACTCACAATTTTTCCTAAGAACACAGCCATAAATAAAGAATGGTTCTAACACATCCTCTGAAAGCAACTTCTGACAACCATCCAAGAACAGTTTGGTAACACCTTGCCTTAAGGTTCATGGCCAGGAAACTCCCCAGACCTTAATCCCATTGAGAACTTGTGGTTGATTCTCAAGAGGTGGGTGGACAAACAAAAACCCACCAATTCTGACAAACTCCAAGCATTGATCATGCAAGAATGGCCTGCTATTATTCAGGATGTGGCCCAGAAGTTATTTGACAGCATGCCAGGGCAGATTGCAGAGGTCTTGAAAAAGAAGGGTAAACACTGCAAATATAGACTCTTTGCATAAACTTAATCTAATTGTCAATAAAAGCCTTCAACACTTACAGAATGCGTGTATTTATACTTCAGTATATCATAGTAACTACTGACAAAAATATCTATTAACACTGAAGCAGCAAACTTTTGACCATGACTGTAGACAGACTTCCGACACGGCAATTCAACTGTGAGCTTTTGCACATATTGATACACCGTTCTACCAGAACATTTCCAAGAATAGACCAATCGGTTACAACTTAATGTTCTTGGGAAGTTTAGTTCAGGCACATGCTTGGTTAGTGAGGTTAAGCTTAGGGTAAATTTAAGTTAAACTGACTTCTTTCTTTTTCATTACTGTACGAGGCTTTACATTTCCCTAACTCTGGAAATGTACATGTGTACGAATGTTGGGTTTTGTATAACATGTAATCATGTATCATCATAAGAACAGCCTCAATGATAAGGCTTATTCCACAGCAGGAACATCCATAATTGGGCATTATCTTTTGTATTTGAATTCAGCCAGAGCAGGAGCTTGGGTTTTCATATTTCTTCTATTGTTACATTGCCCTACGAACTATTTGAGTGAAAACATTAATAGCACACCCGACTGTCATATGTAGCATGTTACTGGCATGAATGAAAATATGTATTTATTTCCGATAGAGATGTGCAAAGCTAAAAAGGATATCAAGCTTGCTATATAATTCTAGTGAGTGTTCATTCTACATTTGATTCATTTAGCTGATGCTCTGGACTTACGGTCAGTACATGGACATTCCCCCAGAGCAACTTAGGGTAAAATGCCTTGCTGAAGGCCACAATAGAATTTGAAACAGTCTGGAATTGAACCGGGACCTTCCAACTACAAGTCTGACTCCTCAGTCTGACTCTTAAACCACTGAGCCAGCTGCACTCTTCCTTGCTTTTACAATAAATAAGATGGAAAAAACAAGTCTAATGCCCTCCATGTGAATGAATGAGAACAAAAAAATATTGGTTTTATATAAACTTAAAGTCTTTGCAGGCTCAAATGGTGACAGGAATCATGGTCGGGTCAGACAGCCAGTGAAGACAAATATTTTGGACTTGAGGGGAAATTTGTAATGTAGTAATTTCAGTGAATAGATAATATTTGCACTGATTTGTGGTGAATATTAAGTCTTAACACAATGTTTTTAACTATTGTTCAAAGCTGCAACACAATATTAATGAGTCAATCACATTTTACATAATTCAGTCTTTAACTTAGAGTATCACTTATCATGTTTAATATTGATAACTTACCTGCAAGTATTTTTCCTATCTTTCTGGGCTCTAAAAATAACTCTAGAAGGGAAAAATCTATCAATTACATAGAAATGCCGGAAATTAGCTTTAAAGCCCAGCAGTTTCTTGACTGGCCATTTCTAAAACCAAAGTTCTGTCCAACAGATTCTCTTTACATAGATATTTCATATTGGACTAATATAAATATTACTGGCAAAAATTGCAACACATTTGACTTTATTACCACTATGTATTTTATAAAAGATACTTAACTACATATATGTGTACATAATATGTGCAGCAGGGGTGCCGTATAGGGGGGGAAAGTTAGGACAATTCCAAGGGCCCATGACTGACAGGGGCCCTAAAAAATAGGTAAACACTACAACAGCTGCACACAGGGGGCCCGATTAGATTTTTTGTCATGGGGCCCAACATTCCTGGCGGCGCCCCTGATGTGCAGAGTCAGAGCTCTGCACAGCAAAACCTCCATCTAAAAACAGATGTTTATTACACACGCTGAGTGGACTTTTTCCAGATTGTTCATCACAAATTAAAACCTCAGTGGAGACAATTACGTCGAAAACACAAAACTATTAATGTTCATCTAATGAAATACCTATCTATAAATAAGCACAATACTGAAGTAGTTAAGACACACATTTACAGTACAAGCACTACACAGCAAATTGGATAGGTATCATGTGTTTAAATGTTCCACAGCTAATTTTGGGAAATTTAGCTAAACTATCCATGTGTCCAAATCTGTACAAAAAATAGATTTTCCAGGGGGTGTACACACAACTGTAACCCTATACATTTATAAAACATTGAGAAGGTATGCTTTATTTATTAACTAGAGGTTCATAGTAGATATTAAAGAGAACAATACACTTATTTCATGTAGGATGTTTTCAACCAATGCAACTTTTAGATGTACAGTATCTAAATCAGTCTGTAAGAGCATATTGACTGAGGTAATAGTCATTGTAGAAGATTAGTCCCCACACTAACTGTTTGGATGACGCTTGAATAATAGCTCTCCTCATGATTGACTGGCTGTTTACCTTGCTCAATAATGGCTTGTTCTGTGGGAGTTCCACTGCACTTTGTAGATTCAT
>JACXGM010031611.1:0-12906 GCA_016801145.1 Umbra pygmaea
TATACCTCCCTCTCTCTCTATACCTCCCTCTCTCTCTATAGCTCCCTCTCTCTCTATACCTCCCTCTCTCTCTATATCTCCCTCTCTCTCTATACCCCCCTCTCTCACTATACCTCCCTCTCTCTATAGCTCCCTCTCTCTCTATAGCTCCCTCTCTCTCTATACCTCACTCTCTCTCTATATCTCCCTCTCTCTATAGCTCCCTCTCTCTCTATACCTCCCTCTCTCTCTATACCTCCCTCTCTCTCTATATCTCCCTCTCTCTCTATACCTCCCTCTATTTCTATACCTACCTCCCTCTCTCTCTACCTCCATCCCTTTCTTTCTCTACCTCTCTCTCCTCTCCCTTTCCCTCCCCCTCTGTAAACAACAATATTATTTTCTCTCAGATCCCATGGATGTATTGTAGCTCTCTACAAGCCTGATCCACAGATCACTTCAGAGAGAGACAAACACACACACACACACACACATACGACCACATGTACACAAACACACACCAGCCTACACACACATTCTTGTCCATGGACGTGAGGATGACATGAGTTCTGCTGAGGCATGACTTGACAATGATTTTGACTCACATCCAAGTTGAGAACTGTCAGAGAGACAGAGACAGAGGGAGAGAGAGAGAAAGAAAACAATTCCAGAGAAAGGGAAAGCATGTGAAGTCAGCACACTGACGGTAATAAAGGAAGACCAGAAGACAGTGTGTCAGGTGGCTGGGAATGAATTGTCTTGTTGTTATATTAGGAAAATAAATCAGTGTCATTTAAAGTCGTCTCTGTGGAAACGCTAATCTGTTTTGCACTCTGGCTCAAAGTGATAAGTACTCTCTCCCTCCTTCTACCCTGTCTCTCTTTGTCACCTGTGGCCAGGGCCCTCGGTTGGTTGGTTGGCTGGTGTTATTTTTTCCTCAGCTCCAGTTACCTACCTGTGAGATAAAGCTTGCTGAAGGCTACAAATGACTGTTGGAAAAAACACTTTCTAACCGGATTGTTTTACTGTTTCCTCCCCTTCAAGTTTGTCGTGTCTAATTCCCTGATATGACCACATCTCATTGGCAACTCTACAGCTGTGGGATGGTCAAAGATCGATCACATGCTTCCTCTAAGCACGTGTCGCCAAGCCCGTCTGATTCTTATCAAAATGTTGGTTCATCACTGAAGTCTTTAGCTGATACACTCATGCTGAGGTTACACATTCATCAAATATACAACCACTATTGAATTCACAGGTGCCCAAACCACACAAGGAGTCACTACAAATTACCTTAACAAGGTACTACCATAAATGTACTACCATAAATGTAAGTAATGTAGCCTTCCCTCTCTCCCTCTCTCTTTCTCTGCAGTGCCATCCATCCAAGGGGAGGAAGCGTGGTAACTGCTGGTGTGTTGATAAGTATGGTCAAACTATCCCTGGCTATAATAAAAAGGAAGGAGGAGAAACCCAATGCAAGAATCTGGAAAGCAATTGAGAGGCAGAGGAAGAACGGGGGTCGAGGAGAGGGGAATGAGAGAGAAATACTTTTATTTACTCCTGGCCTGCATGAAGCACAGTCAAATGAGCGCTTGACCTTAGGTCATACAACTGCCGGGTATTGGAGGGAGGGGGTGGAAGGGAGGGATGGATGGAGAAGACCAGGGGAGCACAGCCTACAGGCCAAGCCTTCTGTCAGTCATCTAAAGCTACATTATCTCCTCTGGGCTATGGGAACCCTCTGCCCAAAGCATGACAACAAGAAACAGAGAGCAAGCATTCATCTGCACTAAAGATATAGAGAGGCAGGAAGGACCTTTCCACTCTTTTTTAAGCGGACTATGAGTGATTGTGACCCAAGACAATGTTTGTTTATGCATATGTGTGTACGTGTATGTGTTTATTCTGCATGTATATGCATGTGTTAAAGGCTTCTTTCACCAAGCTCAGTTTAGAGGACTAAAAACACTTTTTGCACCCGAACCCTAACCCCTTACATCCTCTCAGGCAGAGACGCCTCCCCTATCTCAGGGTCCATCAGTAATATATTGAAGGCTTATGTGTAGGCCGGCCTCTGATATCTTTTCTGCGGTGTTTGACACCCCTGGCTTCCCCACTGTTTAATTAGCACCCGGCTTACCCCAGCCAGCATGCTTAGTCACATTTACAGGTGCTGGGGGAAAGAACGGATTGGAGACAGTGCCTTATTAAAACCTGACCATGCTCCCCTCACACTCCCCCTTCAGGTTTAACCCCCATCCTTACCCGTAGCCCCTTGTCACAGGTGCTTACATAACCACCGGCAGCCTTGTTCAGTTTGGCTTGATGACTTCCTACCCTAGTATAACTGCCAAACTCCAGTCAGGAAATTGGACCAGTGTTGTTGTGATGAAAACCTGGTCTCTAAATCCAGTCCTCTTTCTGTAATGGTGCATAATGACCTGGCGTAAGGTACTTTATACAGGGCATGCTCAGTGAGATGGTGCCACTCTCACTGCAATACATAAGCTGCCAGCTCTTCCCATGTCCAAGCACAAGCACTTAAAGCACTTTAGATGCACCCATCCAACCCCCTGATAACGTTCCATAGTGGCAATAAGGTTTATAGCACAAAATGACAACAATCAACATAAAAAATGAAACAGGAAGGCTTCAGATAGCGAAGTTACTCAGCCTAGCTAACTCCTGGACGTACATCTTCCATTCATTTCAAAGTGTGTATTCTTCCTGTTGATATTGTTCGTAGGGATGCAGTTATGATCTTATGCAAACACATCTTCACGAGCTGGACAGCGCCAATTATGCATCCAAAATGCTGACTGAGTGAGTGAAATAGGATAGTAGTGAAGGTGCTTCCTGCTATCTGTTGGACGTTCTCACACATCCTGTGTCTGAAATGTCACCTTATTTGGATGAAGACTTTACCAGTGGAAAGCACACAGTAAGGAATCATAGCCCAGCTACTTGAGGGCAAGGACACCAACTTCTAACAACAACTGAACATCAACCCATCCACTGGTGCTATATCCAATTATGTTTGAACACTTGATTTAGGGGGAGGTGCATACAATTATATTTAAGCTATTGTTCACACCCTTTTCTTTTCTTTTTGTATTTTTATATATTTTTATTTTCCTGGCCAGCTCTGTGTCTGAATAGACATATGTACAGTATCAAAGAATCAAGAAGTTATTTATCTAAGAAAGAATTATAAGCTGATCCAAACAATGTTATTTTTATCTTATGAACAATTCAGTGACTCACCGATTGTAAAACAATGTGGAAGTTGATCCAGCTCATTTTGGGGAATATAATCACTAATGAATGTCTTTTTATTTTATAATAGTTTGTCTTCTTTTTCTCAGCAGTATCATTATGTGAACTCCATACATCTCTGGTCGGTTGTCCAGTCAATCATTGGCCTTTCTAGTGAGTGTGTAACTGATATAGGGTCAGCTTTATTTCTTGCAGTCAACTGAAATTTCTCATGAAGGCAGTTTGAATTATGAGATCAAATGAACTCCTGAATTGACCTTAATGGAGTTAAGCCCCATACTTTGTTTATTCCTGAGTCTGTAGTCCAGTAGGCAAGTCAATTCTTGTGTATGTGTGCACCATGCCATTCTGTCTCACTCTCCATCCACTGGGCAAATCTAAGCTCACCTCTGTCCCTGTAACATGATGTCACGTTTCTGCTGGTCACTAATAATCTCTCTGTCATTCACGGGTAATTATACTTTATTTGAGATTAATTTTTTAAGTTTTATTTTTTAAAGGGTTTTGATTCTTAAATGAATGAAAGTTTTTTTTTCATTTTACTAAACTATAAAATCAACACAGCTATTATTTCCTTTAAAAAAGGACAATTATTTTTTTCAAATATAATTTGTAATTAATGTCTTTTTTTAAATAAAAAAATAAAAAATATCTAGTTTGGCTGTGGCAAAGACAGGTCAATATAAATATGTAGAAAGAAAGCAAATAATATTGAATATCAAAAAAAGACTGAGCTATTGCTCATCTGTCTTGGGCTGAGCCAATTTCCACTCTTACAGGAAATCACCAGTATAAGTCAATGTAGGCATACATATGTCCAAGCCAAGAGAAGTGTGAAGTGAGAGTGGAGATTGCACACAGCAAACTGTCCACACAACCTAAAGCTTATATCGAAGAAACAAATTTACATGGAACATATTCCTCTTATACTGAGTTATAGTGGGAAGAGGTTTATGCATGTAGTATGACTGTGGTAATCACCACACAATCACTGTTAACACACACTACCACAGCGCCTCATCAAGACTGATTGATTATTGTTAAGAATGACTGCTCCACCTGGAGGTGGTGTTATTTAATTGAGCAAGGAATATAGTGTGCTTCAACCAGAAGGCTCACTTCTAATGTGGTCTTTTTTGGCAATCCAATGAGAATGATAATATTTTATGTTCAACATTTTTATTAAATATATCTTTTTTACAATACATCTCAATTACAAAAGGGTCCATACATATGATTGAGCAGTCAATATATTAGAACACAACAAAAACACATTTCTCTCTCTCCAACAGCAGCATGTATGAAGAGCACACAAATCACACATGGTCTGACCACACAGTTAAAAAACATTTTGCTCTCTGTGTTCATAATGAGTTCATGGTCAGAACAGTGATGCCATTCAGTAAAATAAAAGTCCTCTTTGTAAAGTAAAAGTTAATTCAACTAAATAATCAAATAATTAAGACAGTCAGTAGAGACAAACATTGGAGGTAGGTTAAAGTAGATACCCGTCAGAACAAGGGGCAATACAGGAGCATTACCCATCATGCAATTCTGCAAACCCCAGGGGACCATGGGATATTGGATTTCTTAGAAGGTAAGAATGCCCAAATGAGTAGCCTTCTGCATTGACTGACATAGCTGAGTGTTGTTATATATGAAACATATCAGAAATGAAAACAAACAAAAAATTTACCATTGAACATGGAAAATAATAAAACCTCAAACATTAACATTTAGAATTCCTTCTAAAATACATTTTTGGTCACACAGTGCTTCAGTTCTTTTTTGGTTTCGTTTCATAAGTAAAACACCAGACAAAAACCAATACCAGAGCGAGATCAACTCGGCAACATGGAGTAACTCAGGGCGTAGATACATATATACACTTTATACACTGATAATAAAATAAAAATAATAACATTATAATGATAATAATGATAATAACAATAAGGAAAAATAATATAAATATTATAAAAAAATGATAACACAAAACGTTAAATAAATAAAGCGGCAGAGTTAAACAAAATGCATGAAAATAAGAAAAGCTACTTTTTTCATAGACTTCTTCTTTGGTGGGGAAGGACAGGGTCATGGGTTGAGGGTGCAGGGACGTCAGTCCCACAGTGACAGTGTGTACCTGAATATCAAACACCACCATGGATAATTAATAAATAACAGCTAACAGAATCAGTGGTTTTAATCTGTCTCACTTAGTGGGTCCTGAATCAGTCATATTTATTAAGAGCACTCAGCATCTACAGGCAGATCAATGGATCCCAGAAGCTTCTTTCCATTCCAGGAAGACACACACCAACACCTGCCCCTCTGTCCATCAAGAGATGACTCACACTGGAGAGAGAAACAGGAGAGATTATAACCCTTGTGTGTGTTTAGACACTTTAACACCTCCACCTAACAAAACTGTTCAGATAAGCTATGTACAGCCACACCTCATGGGGAAACCACACACCCAATCCAAGGAAATCTCAGAGAGGCACACGCTCGTGTACAATCATGCCGTACTAAGAGGATGACATCAGAGTGAAACTAGCTGAGTGTTCTCACGTGTGTAAACAGTGCTGTACAAATTGCTGCCTGAATGCAAATTACTCTTGCTGGAGCTGTGGTTGGCAAAATCTTGGCAGCTAACGCACACATAACCCGGTAATTTCTTTCTCTCTGGCAGGAGTTAGAATTAGGCCCCAATGCCAAGTGCATACACACAGACATGCGCTCAAGGTGTATCTACCTGTTTGGTTTTGTAGAGTCCATGTTTGTCACAGTTTGGTAGGTAGAACCTGCTGAGTTTGTCACCTAGCTTCTGCTGTGACTTGGCAATCTTTTCCAGAGCTCTCTGCAACTCTACATGACAGGGACCCTGGAAGGAGAGAAATGTGGTTAACTTTACATGGAGGATTTTAATGAGAATTTAGGGATGTTTTACCACCCTTAAAAACCACCTTTATTCACTAGAGAATCCATCTCTGTAGGGGCTAATTTAGTGACTTGACCCTTCCTGTTTAGAATGAATTGTCTGTTGTGCTATCAAAGCAGTGAGTCTAAATGGAGTACTTTAGAATTCTCAGGACTAATCTAGGGCTGCTGTTATAGCCTTTGAACTTACACAGACAAAGCCTGTTTTGGAAAAACACTGGTATTTAGTGAAATAGAAAACATATACTGTATACACACACGCACACACAATATTCCAAGGCATTCGAGCTCCCCCTTGCGGTGTGACTGGATCTATACCCATACCACAACCGTGCTTTGACTCTACAAAAGTTTTAAGAACGTTCAATTATTTGCTTCTGCAATGCTCATTCGGCGCTCACCTGCTCCACCAGTTTTTTCCGGATTGCGTTGATTTTGGCCTTCATGCTCTCCTGTGCGTCTGCGGCAGCACGTGCATCAAATGGCTTGCTGTGTCCAGGAAGGTATAGGCTGGAGCGGGGGTCTGACACCGTGGCAGAGTTCTCCGTAACGGCATCATCGACCTCTTCTTCGTCTGGAAAATTAAAACGTGTCTGTCACGATAGGGAAACCTCCATAAAAATTGCCCGTTTGCACTTTTGCGAAAATGACAAATTATGTAAGATATGCGTTCATATCATTAACCTATTGGCAGATATAATTATTATATGTTATTTTAAAGCTGATAAACTGATTTTCATTAGCATACAATGTGTATTCTAGAAGTATAGGGCATATAAAATGTATACGGGTTTTTACAGAATAGCTAAAGCATTCGACAATATGAGGTAAATACCTTGGTTTTGAGAAACAGGTCTCTCTGTCTCGGAGGACGCGGTGCATACCGCCTGGCCACGAGTGAGGGAGTGCAGTGGCCGGAGGTCGCCAGGTCTCGGAGTGCACTTCAGTCCAGACCCGCATGGTGCCGTGTAAATTCCACACAGTTCCCCCATCTTCAGAGCGCAGGCGAGGCAGCATCCGCACCCCGGCTCCCTCAGAACCTCTGCACAGCCGGGAGCCACCATCGGACACACGCTCAGCTTCTCCGGCGAGCACGGGGCGCATCGGATCGGCTCTTGCATTAAAGCAGGGGAGCCCAGTGCCACCGGGACCAGAACCGAGACGCATACTGCCACCCATACATTTGATCCATACATGGTAAACGGATATTCTGGCAGACTATATCTAATAATACAGAATAGTAGTTTTCAAAGGTTAGGAAAATAGGATATTAACACGATTCGTTCCTATTCCTTAGTTTCTTTGATTTTGGAAAATGACTATCTACTCCTTGCGCGCGGCGGTATTTATACCCGAGTCTTGGAAAAATGTTTGACGCATCGGTGTTATGAATGATTTCTGAAAAGAAGGTGTAATGATCGGACGGCTTCTGATTGGCCCGCGTTCATCCAGTCAGCTAGTTCATTTGAATATACAATAAATTCTTAAAACATTTTTTGGTGGGGACTGATCTTTCTCGCACGTCACACTTTAAGAAAAACATTTACCGCACTCTTTAGGCAAATAATTTGTGACGACACCACCGTTTGAGTTTGGCATTGAGAAAATAAATCCAGTATTTTCACATGCTAGTCCATTGTGGTAGGCTATACATTCTGTAAACCACTGTATTTATAAAGTTTCGAACAATAAGCTTCCATGGATATAACGTGTAAGCTATGCGTAAATGTGCTAAAAATGTTTTACTTTATATTTTGTTGTATTAGTGTTACTGAACTGAAGCAATTACTATAGCAGACAAGTGGGGATCTATCTCGCCTTTGTCGTACAATGCCTGCTATTCATGTTTTTCTGTCCATCAAACTTAAACAATTTCAGGCGAAACTAACGACTTGATTACGCCGGTAAGCATTCGGCCTGCATGGACTGAATATCAAGCAGTAATTGAACGTGAGAAATCATCCGTGCATTTCGAAGATAATAAATCAGGCACTGAAATAGCGCAGCGCAAATGAGGGTCAGCGTGTACAGTACGTCACACAACAGGGTCGTTGACCATGGAATTTGGCCGCCTCTTTCGTGTACGGACGGAAGTCCAATTTTGGTCTCCACTGTTCCTGAACGGACAGGAGGACTACCATTGCAATTACCAGTTTCCTTCCCTGTTTTAATAATAGACTGTGCAGCAAGAAGACCGCGGCTACACTGACATGACCAGAGACACGTTCAGGGTCCCGCGTGCGCCAATGCGCTCAGCCTTTTCTTAGTTCTTGCTGTGTGTGAAAGCGCATGGTCATAGATATTCCCACATCACACTCACACCCCATGTCACACGGTCCTAGATGTAGTAGGCTGTGTGGATTACTGCATACTCATTCATTTAGGATACCGAACGTGCAGTGGCCAACGTAATAGGGAAAGTCAAGTGGGCACTGGGACCAAAGACGGTGAGAATGTGCACAACCCAAGTCCTCTGGCATGCGCCGTTAAACATGACTTTATTTCTCAACATCCTAGTATGCGGTAAAAATTTGTGAATTTCATATTCTGAAAAATAGGTGACTTGAAAAGCCTTTGGTTCAGACTACGGGTAATGGTTTCGGCTTTGGTTCAGTATGGCTAAGGGAAAAGGTTTCTGCTTTCGTTTATGCATAAGATACGGGTTAAGAGTTGGGGAAAGCTTGAAACAAAACAAAAAGTGAACTGTCACCACTACTACGTGTCACAGCAGCACATATGTACACTGAAACTATAACCAGCCTATTTAAATGTAATAGACCTCGTAATTTAAAGTGGTCCTCGCCTGGATTTTGTAGAATGAATTTCAATTTGTTTTATTAGATTTAAAGGTAACATGTAGAAATAAGCAGGACAATGACTTTGGCTTTGCCTAGTGACAACACAAAGGTTATCCCATTACCCATAGTGCATTAGGCAGATTTTCAACCAGAGCCTCTTGTCACCACCAAGACATGTGTCATCATGCCACATGATGCAATGCCCTGTAAAACTACATCATATACCGGTATCTACTGGTTAACAAAAGACCCAATTCTCATGGAACCAACTGGTCCCAAAAACCCTGTTCTTATCAAGGTGCAAATCACTGGGTTAATGCAGCTCACCTTTTGGGGGAGAGGCTCTACATAATAATGATTTATTCAGTGTAATTAGTTCAAAATGCAGTGGAGTTTTTGTTTTTGACTAAATTAAACTCTATTTTTTTCGTATATGAACAGTCCCTCCTTTCTGTAATGATTAAAGAAAATATGTCTGAATACATTTGTAAATGCCTTGTCAGCCATTAATGGTAAATATAACACCATTCAATGCCTAGCAGTGGTTTGTTTCATAGCACACATGACAGCATATGCAGAACAAATACCCAAATCATAAAATAAAAATAATCATGATGAAATTCTGTCAAGTAAGCATAACTTAATCCAACATTTTTTGGGAAAGTCTTTACAGTTGAAGGCAAATTGACATTCACAGAACAGCAGAATGTTATTAAATAAACTAATTTCTACCAGCTGGTGCTACCAACTGTCAGAAACATTGTTTAAGAAATTGAAGTTAAATGGAACAGTTCAAATCAAAGCCAGATCTGATAGAACAAAATAAATTTAACAGAGACTTAGCGCCAGCAGGGGCATAGCGCCCCTCGATATCACTGCTGGTTTGCTTCTGAAGCTAAGCAGGGTCAGGTCTGGTCGATCCCTTGATGGGAGATCATTGCTGCTGGAAGTTGTGTTGGAGGGCCAGTAGGGGGCACTCCTCCCTTTGGTCAAAAGATCATTCCCAATGCCCCAGGGCATTGAAGGGGACATATGCCCTGTATAGGGTGCCGTCTTTCAGATAGGATGTTAAATGTGTGTCCTGGCTCTATGGTCTCTCAAGATCTGATGACACTTATCGTGAAACTCATGCCATCATGGCAACCTAATCATCCCCAGCTTTCAATTGGATCTTTCATCCCCTTCCCTCCCCCACTTCTCCCCAGGCTGTTGCTGTAAATGAGAATAATTCTCTTTACTTGCCTGGTAAAATAAAATAATATGTGAATTAAAAAATAATAAAAAACTTGCAAAAATCAGTCAGATCTACAGAGGAGATTCCACAGCTCATTGCAAACGACTGTCAAAACAGTTTATTTGACTCAAGGGTAGCTGTTCACAGATCCACAGTACAGCGTACCTAACACAACAAGGAGCTGCGTTGGAGAGTTGTCAGAAGGAAGCCTTTTCTAAACACTCTTTACAAAACTCAGCATCATGCGTTAGTGTTGTGTGGCAGCCAGTGGAACAGGTAAAATTTTTAGGGTGGAAGGAAAAATTGATACAGCTAAATATCAACAAATCTTACAACGGGATGTTCTAAAGTCAGGACACCGAAATTGGAAAGATGTTGGCTATTTCAGAAAAGACAAAGATTCAAAACATATCTCAAAATCAACAGTAAAATACTTACATTTTAGTCAATAAGCAGACACTCAATTTACAGTTAGTACAGTCGTGTTCAAAAGTTCTGAGAAGGACACAAGTATTGGTCTCCCCAAAGTCTGCTGCTTCAGTGTTCTTAGATCTTTTTGTCAGTAATCACTATGGTATACTGAAATATAATTATAAGCATTCCAAGTGTCAAATGCATTTATTGACAATTACACTAATGCATTTATTGACAATTACACTACGCGGCCGATAAAGCCGAGATACGCTGCCCATTGTTTTTTCAATTGACACTGGGCTGCTGGCCCAAAACATTTTAGTCAAAAATATCACATATAGGCTAGTTTTTTTTCTGAGGGACAGAAACACTATGTTATGTCGGCAACACAAACTCTGAGTTGTCCTTTCATAATAATAGCGCTCATTTTAATTCATTTTAATTCATCTCATAACAAGATTATATGATTGCAAAAAAACATTTAACATGTATTCAATTACAACGTTTCACTGAAAACAGTAACAAGTACATTGTACACAAAAATTAATTGAATGTATTGTCAGTGTCTCAAGTGAAAACACAATTACATTTGAAAAACATTCACTAGAGTCTGATTTATCTAACAATAGACTAATTTTAGCAACACAAGAACATAGACTCAGTGCAATGAAGTAACAAAGATTATTGTAATGAATTATGAGCGCTATTATTCTGAAACGACAAATCAGAGTTTGTGTTGCCGACATAACATAGTGTTGCCAGGCGAGCGTGTTTGCACCCCTGCTAGAACTGTGCCTGCATTGGTTGTTTTTTTAATTGACACTGGACTGACGCAATCATATCGTTAAACAGCACCGTCTTTGGGATTTCTGCCTGCAGGGTTGCCAGATTTGGCGGTTTCCCGCCCAATTGGGTGGTTTGGCAATCTGGTTTGTGGGCAAAAAAGGGTTTGGGTGAGTGGATAAAAATTGGTCTGGTTTAGGATCAGTTCGGCGGGTTTTTGTAGCCCGAAACACCGGCACATCAGATCTTTCTTCCTGCAACCCTCTGTTCAGCAGGCAGTCTCACTCAATCACTCACACACACATACCCACTTCAGCTCTGGCTGACAATCCCCCTAAACTCACAACAGACACTCCCAATACCTTCAGCTCACGTCACACACGCCCGCGCCGCCCGCACCTCAAATGAACTAATGTTGCCTCAGCAGGTTTTTCAAACCAACCTGGCCCTTGACACATTTTGGCTTGATTTGGAATCATTTAATGGTGCTGGAGAAAACCACTGTTTGCAGGATTTCACTTTTGGTGCTATAAAATTGCTCACTCTCCCCATATCCAACGGTCCAGTTGAAAGAGCATTTTCCCTGAGTCACACTGCTGAAAGATGACCTACGAAACAGGATGGGCTTACCCCTTCTTTCAGGGTTGATGCATGTGCACACAGGTCTTGCCATAATGGCTTGACATCAGCTACATTCCGTCTTCCCCAACAGTTGTTGAGAAAATTTGAATCTAGTATATACTAGAGCTTTTGTGTTAATTGAAATATTCTTAATAACAATTGTTCAAAGCGATCTTCATGAAAACTCACCCTCTTAACTGTTTGACAGGGAATAACCTAGCTCAGGCAGTTCAACCTGAGTTTTTGTGAATAATATGTTATTCATAATGATTTTATCAAAACACCATTGTTCATGTTATTGTGTTCATCAAATTATTCTAAACAACAATTATGCAAAGCGATTGTCATCAAAACTCCAGGCCCAACTGCCTGTCTCAGAAAATATAGGCTATAACTTTATGGTATTAGACCTAATTGTTGTAAATCACAGGTGTCAAACTCAAGTTTGCCATTATATTTGGCATATGAAAATATATAGTTTTTTGTGTAGAGATGACCCGTCATCCATGAACATTCAGCTTCTGCAAAGAGCACACTGAAACCCCTGTTCTAAATAATATGTTCAATGCGATTTTCATGAAAACTCTAGGTTTAACTGCCTGTCTCAGGGAAGAGCTTAACTCCTTGGTATTAATTGTTCTAAATCAACTGTGTCAATTTCAAGTTTGCCTTTAGCCTATACCTTTCTGATTTTAAAATGTATTCAACACCATTTTGTTTGGAAAACAGTGACAATCGGATCATCCTTTCTCATGTCAGTTTATAAACTGCTACTTTTATCAATCACTGATCAATATTTTACCATCCTTCTCTGTCTCTATCTATCTCTCTCTTTCTCTCTTTCTCTCTCTCTCTCTCTCT
>JACXGM010031612.1:0-12906 GCA_016801145.1 Umbra pygmaea
ACCTAACAACTGACATGAAAACATCATCATTTCCAACAGTAACAGTATAATACACTTAGTCACCTAACAACTGACATGAAAACATCATCATTTCCAACAGTAACAGTATAATACACTTAGTCACCTAACAACTGACATTAAAACATCATCATTTCCAACAGTAACAGTATAATACACTTAGTCACCTAACAACTGACATTAAAACATCATCATTTCCAACAGTAACAGTATAATACACTTAGTCACCTAACAACTGACATTAAAACATCATCATTTCCAGTGGGTGACATGATTGATACATCATTATTTTTATTAAGAGACATTATTATTACAACATTATTTCTAGTAGATTACATTATTGTCACATCATTAATTCTAGAAGATGATATTATTATTATTAATATCACATCATTATTTCCAGTAGATGACATTATTATTATTACATCATTATTTCCAGTAGTTGACATTATTACATTATTATTTCAAGTACATTATTACATATTTTTTTCCAGTAGATGACAATATTACATACTTACTTCTAGTAGATTACATTATTGCATTATTTTTTCCAGTTTGTTACATTATGACATTATTATTTCCAGTAGATGACATTATTACATCATTATTTCCAGTAGGTAAACTGCAATGGGAAAGAAAACAGTATAATTTAGCACTGTGAGTAAATCCTACAATAACTCTTTCCAGCAAACAAGCACAAAACAAACACAAGCTTACAGAATGGAGCCCACTGGTCTCTTACATACAGTATATACAGTAGCACAAAAGATGGGGAATTAGTCAGTGAATCCTATAGGGAATCAACACAATGGACAATGAAGATTATAGGGGATCAACAGAACAGACCATGAATCAAAGGGGATCAACAGAAAGGCCAGTGAATCAAAGGGGATCAACAGAAAGGCCAGTGAATCAAAGGGAAACAACAGAAAGGCCAGTGAATCAAAGGGAATCAACAGGAAGACCAGTGAATCAAAGGGGATCAACAGAAAGGCCAGTGAATCAAAGGGAATCAACAGGAAGACCAGTGAATCACATAAAGCCTCTGGCCAAACCTCCAATAAGGCTTTCCAAGGTTCTAAGGTTCTGAGGTTCTGAGGTTCTGAGGTTCTGAGGTTCTGAGGTTCTGAGGTTCTGAGGTTCAGGCTCGAGATGGTGTCTGGGTGGAGGTGTGTAACATAGACCAGCACGCTCAGTGGTTAGCTGGTTCACTGGCAGGCTGACGGATGTGTTTGGAGCCAGCACCTGCTGGGAGAGGGCCATGATGGGATGTGTGTGCCTTGCCCTGACAGGTGACAGCCATGTGGGTTGGGAACCTTGGAGTGTCCCTGCTGTCACCGGTTCCTCCAGATTGTTTTGTGCTCATGGAAATGTAACCATTACCCATCCAGTCAGTGAATCATACATTTATATACATATACCAACAATATAAATGTACATATATAATATTTTTTTATACAGTATCTCACAAAAGTGAATACACCCCTCACACATTTTTGTAAATATTTGATTACAACATTTCATGTGACAACACTGAAGAAATGACACTTTGCTACAATGTAAAGTAGTGAGTGTACAGCTTGTATAACAGTGTAATAAAATAACACTCAGTCATTAAGGTCTAAACTGCTGGCAACAAAATTGAGTACACCTCGAAGTGAAAATTGCCAAATTGGACCCAGTTAGCCATTTTCCCTCCCCAGTGTCATGTGACTTGTTAGTGTTACAAGGTCTCAGGTGTGAATGGGGAGCAGATGTGTTAAATTCGGTGTTCTCTCACACTCCCTCATCATTGGAAGTTCAACATGGCACCTCATGGCAAAGAACACTCAGAGGATCTGAAAGAAGTATTGTTACTCTACATAAAGATGGCCTAGGCTATAAGAAGATTGCCAAGACCATGAAACTGAGCTGCAGCACAATGGCCAAGACCATACAGCTGTTTAACAGGATAGGTTCCACTCAGAACAAGCCTTGCTATGGTCGACCAAAGAAGATGAGTGCACGTGCTCAGTGTCATATCTGGAGGTTGTCTTTTGGGAAATAGATTAATGAGTGCTTCCAGCATTGCTGCAGAGGTTGAAGGGGTGGGAGGTCAGCCTGTCAGTGCTCAGATCATACACCCCACACTGCATCAAATTGGTCTACATCGCTGTCGTCCCAGAAGGAAGCCTCTTCTAAAGATGATGAACAAGAAAGCCCAAAAACAGTTTGCTGAAGACAAGCTGACTAAGTACATGGATTACTGGAACCATGTCCTGTGGTCTGATGAGACAAAGATAAACTTATTTGGTTCAGATGGTGTCAAGCATGTGTGGCGGCAATCAGGTGAGGAGTACAAAGACATGTCTTGACTACAGTCAAGCTTAGTGGTGGGAGTGTCATGGTCTGGGCCTACATTTGTGCTGCCGACATTGGGGCGCTACAGCTCATTGAGGGAACCATGAATGCCAACATGTACTGTGACATACTGAAGCAGAGAATGATCTAAGGCTGAAACAAAAAAAAAACCCATGCAAAATGATTTGCCTTGACGCTTTGTTTAATCAATGTTACCAACGTTGTATCACTCACGGATGATTTTTACTGTCGCACACCGGGCTGACGCTGCTGCAACACATGCCATGAAGACTGACAGCGCAGATTACAAAATGAAGAAAGAGTGCATAAATAGTGAGGGGCTAACTGTACGTACAAACAGCCACAGGCTTGAGCTTCAAAAAAAGCGCTAGAGGCCCTGTCAAGGACGCTTGTCAAAAAAGTACGGGGAAGCTTTTGACGCTTTAGCCACTTTGGCCGCTCTGACGTGGCAGGACATTCACATCAAGCAAGGAAAACTAGCAGACGTACTTAAGTTCCGATTGGTTGACTGTTGTTTGCTGCTGAACCACGTCATAGCTCAGTACCATAAAGTTGAACAAATTTAAACTTTCTGCTTGACGGTCTGGTTGCTCAACATGCCCAACATGCCTAAAACGTGACGCCGACTGACTTGCCGGTCCTTGCAGCTGAGAGAAGCCGGCTTCCATTGAAAATGAATGACTTCCTGTAACTTGGAAGATCAAGTCCGTGGTGGTTTCTACGTAACATAAGAGAATAGACAGGCTAGACAAAATGACAGAAAGTGTCCAAAGTTTGGAATCAATTCAAATGTAATTCAAACGAAAACTGTGTGTCTACTGCAAAATCAAACTAGCTTAACACAATAATCGCACAAAGTCAATGCTTCAGCACCTTGAGTCTAACTTAATCATCCATTCCATTGTATGGATGATAAAACTACACCAAACACAACAACTACCAAAACCAAAGACATGAAAATACGTAGCGGTGACCACAATTTGATCTAAAGAGCCGACTTGTTGACTATCCCTTCGGATAAACAGCTGATTTGTTGTGCACCAATTTCTCTCACTCTGTTCACAGAGAAACAGCTGATCAATGATCAACTAGCGTAAGTGTAACAGAGCTGTGTGACATTGTAATCAAATATATAAATTAAAACAGGTTTAACTAATATTAACATATAGGCCCATACAGATCAGTCTCAGGTTGAAACTATTAGTTCATAAAGTTAAGTTGCACAACTTAAGGTAATGTTTATGTATGTTTAATGTATGCCTTAGTTTGAGGTTGTTATTGCCTTTCAGAAAATATTTTCTTTAAAAAAAGTAATATGGCTCTAAATTGGTTTAGTTTTTTGAGAGATGATATTGTAAATAATGTAGGTAATAAAAATGTATTTTTCTGAAAACTAAACCAAAGTATTGTATATGTCACGGTGTGTTTAGTGTTGCAAGGAGAGAGACTGAGGCAGTGAACTGTTTTGTAGATTTACAGAACAGGTTTGTGGATACAGACTTGCATACTTTGTAAAAATACTATATAGGGCGATTGCATGATGTACAGGAGAAAACCAATACTGTGCTCTTAGAACGCATTTGAAATCTCCCTAAATACGTACGCATAAACTCTTAATCTGAATATACATATATATATACATAGAGTAGCTCTACTTACAGCGCCTGTACTTGGTGAAAGAACAAACAACCAAGTATCCAACAGTATCCTTAATATCAGTGTAGTATGGAGTAGCAACATGAACTTGAATGAAACATAACCGTATACATCACACAACAGAAAATCATAATACAATGCCCGACACCTCACGCTAGCTTGGCAGCCTTTAAATAATAAACAAACTAACAGGACACTGCTGAGCATAACCATACTCATTAGAAATACCAGACTCAGACCCCGTTTACAGGTACATGGTTATTTTGAAAAACTGAAACATTTCCCTTCATTTGTGCCCTTAGTTTTACACACAAACAGAGAATTTGGCTCTGAAAACGATTATTTCTAAAAGCTCCGGCCAGAGTGGAGATTTTGAAAAACTCGGTTTGCACATCTGCATGTAAACTGAGATAAACTGAGGTTTAGGCAGCCAACGTTACAGTATGCGCCAGAACTTGCACCTGCGCCAAAAGTGCAACTCATGTTTACATTTTCACATGGCTATTTTTGGGAGTCTGATTGGCTAATGTGGGATTCAGCCTTTCGTTACACTGTCACCTACACGTTTGGCATGCTCTTGATGGCATATACACAGGTTTGTGTAAACTGACACTTTTCTGAAAACGGAAAGGTGTGCACAATGTTTTTTTTTAAAACGTAGAGCGTGAAATGTCAGTTTATGAAAATAGCTGGCCACGTGTAAACGTAGCCATAGTCTAACCCAACCTAACCACTGCCAAGCTAAGGAGAGGTGTTGCAACCCTTAAAGGGACATTTACACATATTTAAATGGAAAACCTAAACACCATGCAATGCACTGAAATATAAGGTAAAACAAAATGTATATATATTGTCCACACTTAAAGTCCCTGTAGATGCCAGGCCTCAACTGGGCTGGGTGTTACAGTATATTATTGCTCTTCAATAAAACAAATTATTTCTAATCCGATGACTCGATTAATCACTGGAATAATCGGTAGAATACTCGATTACTAAAATAATCGATAGCTGCAGCCCTAGGATTATCTCCTCCCTTTGGAGACTGGGCCGCAGGGCAGAAATCCAACATGATAACGACCCCAAACACACCTCCAAGACAACCACTGCCTCGCTAAAGAAGCTGAGGGTAAAGGTGATGGACTGGCCAAGCATGTCTCAACCCATTGAGCATCTGTGGGGCATCCTCAAACGGAAGGTGGAGGAGCGCAAGGTCTCTAACATCCACCAGCTCCGTGACGTTGTCATGGAGGTATGGAAGAGGACTCCAGTGGCAACCTGTGAAGCTCTGGTGAACTCCATGCCCAAGAGGATTAAGGTTGTGTTGGAAAATAATGGTGGGCACACAAAATATTGACACTTTAGACATTTTCACTTAGAGGTGTACTCACTTTTAGACCTGAATGGCTGTGTGTTGAGTTATTTTGAGGGGACAGCAAATTTACACCGTTATACAAGCTGTTCACTCACTAATTTACATTGTAGCAGTGTCATTACTTCAGTGTTGTCACATGAAAAGTTATAATCAAATATTTACAAAAATGTGAAGGCTGTAATCGCGTTTGTGATATACTGTACATATTTAGATAATATTTTATATGCAGTGTAATATATATATATATATATATACTGCTCAAAAAAATAAAGGGAACACTTAAACAACACAATGTAACTCCAAGTCAATCACACTTCTGTGAAATCACACTGTCCACTCAGGAAGCAACACTGATTGACAATCAATTTCACATGCTGTTGTGCAAATGGAACAGACAACAGTTGGAAATTACAGGCAATTAGCAAGACACCCCCAATAAAGGAGTGGTTCTGCAGGTGGTGACCACAGACCACTTCTCAGTTCCTATGCTTCCTGGCTGATGTTTTGTTCACTTTTGAAGGCTGGCGGTGCTTTCACTCTAGTGGTAGCATGAGACGGAGTCTACAACCCACACAAGTGGCTCAGGTAGTGCAGCTCATCCAGGATGTCACATCAATGCGAGCTTTGGCAAGAAGGTTTGCTGTGTCTGTCAGCGTAGTGTCCAGAGCATGGAGGCGCTACCAGGAGACAGGCCAGTACATCAGGAGACATGGAGGAGGCTGTAGGAGAGCAACAACCCAGCAGCAGGACCGCTACCTCCGCCTTTGTGCAAAAAGGAGCAGGAGGAGCACTGCCAGAGCCCTGCAAAATGACCTCCACAGGCCACAAATGTGCATGCGTCTACTCAAACGATAGGTGCCCTGTGCTCTTCACAGATGAAAGCAGGTTCACACTGAGCACGTGAAAGATGTGACAGAGTCTGGAGACGCCATGGAGAACTTTCGCTGCCTTCAACATCCTCCAGCATGACCAGTTTGGCGGTGGGTCAGTAATGTTGTGGGGTGGCATTTCTTTGGGGGGCCGCACAGCCCTCCATGTGCTTGCCAGAGGTAGCCTGACTGCCATTAGGTACCGAGATGAGATCCTCAGACCCCTTGTGAGACCATATGCTGGTGCGATTGGCCCTGGGTTCCTCCTAATGCAAGACAACGCTAGACCTCAGTGTGTCAGCAGTTCCTGCAAGAGGAAGGCATTGATGCTATGGACTGGCCTGCCCGTTCCCCAGACCTGAGTCCGATTGAGCGCATCTGGGAAATCATGTCTCGCTCCATCCACCAACGCCACGTTGCACCACAGACTGTCCAGGAGTTGGCGGATGCTTTAGTCCAGGTCTGGGAGGGCATCCCTCAGGAGACCATCCGCCACCTCATCAGGAGCATGCCCAGGCATTGTAAGGAGGTCATACGTGCACGTGGAGGCCACACACACTACTTAACCTCATTTTGACTTGTTTTAAGGACATTACATCAAAGTTGGATCAGCCTGTATTGTGGTTTTCCACTTTGATTTTGAGTGTGACTCCATATCCAGACCTCCATGGGTTGATAAATTTGATTTCCATTGATACTTTTTGTGTGATTGTGTTGTCAGCACATTCAACTATGTAAGGGCGAAAGTATTTCATACGATTAGTTAATTCATTCAGATCAAGGATGTGTTATCTTAGTGTTCCCTTTATTTTTTTGAGCAGTGTATATGTATAAACACACACAAAACAGATCGTTTGACTCCTGACTGCTGATTGTCATGGTATATGAAACTGTATACCACGGGTATGACATCACATACGTTGTTAATAATATGATAATATGCACACGGTGTATGTGGATGATCCCCACCATCTATTGTATTTGATAATTTACCTGTGAGAGACAGAGGAGTGTGGAGGAGGGTCAGACAGCTGTATCCACATGGCCTTGTAACCATGTCTGTCTGTATGTGTGTGAAAGTGTGTGTGAACCTGTGTGTAGTTGTTTGTGTGTGTTTGTCCTTGTTGATTCTATCGATGTAGGGCAGACAAAAAACTGCTGAGTTGTGGCTTTGCTAGGATGGAGGAAACACACACTCTTAGCTGTCCATCGTGACCGATGATGACGCTTGCTCTGGGGATTGGGATGGGGGGGGGTTCAGCGACTTTGCCGTTGGTGCCACTTCTCACATAAACACACACACACACAGGGCTGGAGCATTCCTAACTTCACATTACAGGATACTAACTCAGGATACTAACACAGGGTTCATGTCCAATTCCCTGATCTTGTCTCGTGTGAGATGGTTAAAGGTTTGATTACATGCTTCCTCCAAGCACATGTCAACAAGCCAGTCTGATTTAGATCCCATACATGGGTACATCCATGGAAGGCTAGGCCACACAATCATCAACTATACCAGTGGTATATTAGATGTATCCCAGAGTTAGCACATCTGAATCAACTTGTTAACTATTCATCAAGGCCTTACCTGCTTGGTAATAATGTTTTATAAAAACAGTGAGATGACCGATGGTCATCCTGGAGAGGTTTGAGAACCACTGAAGTCTGTAATTATATTCAGTAAACACAAGGAGTCACTAGAGAGCGCTGTGACAAGGTAGCCCAGTCTGCCTACTCACCTGTTTACCCATGGAAATGCTGTACCACTTTGCACTGTCCCCCGCTAAACCCCGGCATCATTGCAATGCCATGACCAGGATACCAACCCTGGCCACCCTGATGCAGTTGTGCTGTGTGCCCGTGACCTCTACACCACATGGAGGCACCTTTGACAAAATTATAAATGCTCTGTTTAATTTTACAGGATTATAACATCTGTATCTTAAGATTTACACAATTATAACTGCTGGATCTTTAGATTTACAGGATTGTAACTACTGTATCTTTAGCTTTACAAAATTGTAACTCTTGTATCTTTTATCTAGATGCTTTATCTTCAGTTTTACATGATTCCACAAATCCTGTGTCTTTAGTTCTATCAGATTTTCTCCTGTGTCTTTAGTCACAAAAGGTACTGTCGCAGCACAGGACACTGGGATAGAGCAGATGGCAGTTTGAGGTCTAAAGTGTGTTTTGGTAACACAACATTTAAGAGCACATGTTGGCCAGCAGGAGCACACACACACACACACACACACACACACACACACACACACACACACACACACACACACACACACACACACACTAGTTGGATTGCGGCAGCAGGAAACATGTGTTGTTGATAAATTTGAAACAAATGGTGAACAAATGCCCTTCATCTTGTCCCCCCCACACACATTCCTGTTTTCTCATTGGCTGGTGATAAAACTCAGCTGTTTCTCATTGGCTGGTGATACAACTCAGCTGTTTCTCATTGGCTGGTGATACAACTTGTATCTCAGCTGTTCTCCACGGTGAGAACACACTGCCACTCTCTCTGTCCCTCTGTCTTCACATTGTGCACAGAGTTTAGCAGACGCTCCCAGTTACAGATGGTACATTTGGTACAATTTGGAACAACCCCACCACCCCAGTAGTAGAATGACACTTGACTCAGTTATCAGCAACGTCTGTGATAACAACATGGACAACCACCCAACAACTCGTGTTGTTCTGTTTTCATCTCTCAATGTACTGTCCTGACAATCATGGCTGCGTCATTCCAGTGATTCTAGGGGGATCTGATTGGTACATCAATGCCTGAGGTAAATGCGTACATTTAGTGCCTGTTAATTCAATCCTGGTTGTATAGTTGTGACGAATGTGTAATTCCTCCCTAATGTGTATCTACTTAAGGCTTCTGTGTTGAATGACAGTAAATGTACGCACACACCCCCATACGTGACCAATGCAATGGGCACTGACACACCCCCATACGTTACCCATGCCATGGGCACTGACACACCCCCATGCCATGGGCGCTGACACACCCCCATACCATGACAGATGCTGGCATTTGGACCTGATGCTGATAACAGCTTGGATGGTCCTTTTCCTCTTTGGCCTGGAGAATACTATGGCTGTTTTGTACAAAAAATATTTGAAATGTTGACCCCACAGACCATAAAACACGATTCCACTGTGTTACTGCCCCGCTCAGATGAGACCGAGCCCAGAGAAGTCAGCAGCGCTTTTGGACAGTGTTGATGTATGGCTTCTGCTTTGCATAGTAAAGCCTTAACTTGCATCTGTGGATGCAGCGGCAAATGATGTTGGCTGACAAAGGTTTACCAAAGTATTCCCGACATGGCATGTGTAACTTGCACATCTGTGAGGGAACCATTAATGCAGAAAGATATGTACACGTTTTGGAGCAACATATGCTGCCTTCCAAACATTGTCTTTTCCAGGGACGTCCCTGCATTTTCTAGCAGGAGAACGAGAAACCACATTCTGCCCGGATTACAAGCGCATGGGTGCGTAAGCAGAGAGTGTGGGTGCTAGCATGGCCTGCCTGCAGTCCTGACCTGTCTTCTGTTGAGAATGTGTGGTGCATTATGAAGAGCAACATAAGGCAAGGAATGCCCTGTACAGTTGTGCAGCTGAGGAGGAAAATTCCACTTGCTAAATTTAACCAACTGGTGTCTTCAGTGTTGTATGTATCTCATGTGTGTGTGTGTATGTGTTTGTGTGAGTGTGTGTGTATGTGTGCGTGTGTGTGTGTTTTGGTATAACAGATCGTATCAGGACCAGAAGTCTTCACAAGGATAGTAATACTTGACAAAAATGCCCATATTAGAACCTTTTGCTGGTCCCCATAAGGACAAAGTCAATTTCTGACTTAGGGGTTATGTTTAGGGCCAAGGCTACAGTTAGGTTTAGGGTTTCAATTCAGGGTACGTTCAGGTTCAGGCATTCCAGGTTAAGTTTAGGGTTAATTTTAGGCATTAGAGGAAGGTTAAGTTTAGGCATAAATGGTACATTATTGTGGTTAAGGTTAAATTTAGTGTGAGGTTAAGTTTAGGGTTAGCTTAAGATAAGGGTTAGGTTAAGGTTAGGATTAGGGCTAAGGTTAGGGTTAAGGTTAGGTAACATGGATTTGTATTTTTTCTGGTAACCACAAGGTTAGATGTACACAACTGTATGTGTGCGCGTGTGTGTGTGTAATGTACACCAATCAGCCATAACATTATGCCTAATATTGTGTAGGTCCCCCTTTTCCTGCCAAATCAGCAGCCCCATACTCAACAAACTGAGATACACTGTGTGTTCGGACACCTTTCTATCAGAACCATCATGAACATTTTCAGCAGTTTCAGTAGCATGTCTGTTGGCTCGGACCAGACAGACGTTTTTCTTCCTTGGACCACTTTTGATAGGTACTGACCACTGCAGACCAGGAACACCCCACAAGAGCTGCAGTTTTGGAGATGCTCTGACCCAGTCATCTAGCCATCACAATTTGTCCCTTTCAAAGTTGCTCAAATCCTTACTCTTGCCCATTTTTCCTGCTTCTTCATTTTGTCCTCAAAGTTGATGTGTTAGAAGCAGGAACAATGGTCAAGCCTTAGCTGTCCTAACGGCCTGGATGTACTGGTTCCTGGTTTTCTTGAAGAGTTGCAGATTGCAGGGACTTTTTTAGGCTAATGCAATACGCCACAGGATGTTTTTGTGCTCACTGAGGGTGGTCAGTTCTGGAGAGAACCAAGGGCTGTATCTGCTCTTAGTTCAAAACTTCTTAAAAGGGGCATGCTTATTTAGGATGGCAAGAAAGGCTTTCTTAAGGAACAACCAGGCATCCTCTACTTATGGAAGTAGGTCCATATTCTCCAGGATACCTGGCTCAGGTCAATTGGGGAGGCCTGCTCACTGAAATGTTTTAGGGAGCGTTTAATGGTAATGAGGGGTGGCCTTTTAATTGCAGACCCGTTACGGATACAGGCAATGAGGCGGTGATTGCTGAGATCCTGACTGAAGATAGCAGAGGTTTATTTAGAGGGCATGTTAGGGCACTATCTATGAGGATGCCCTTGTTTACGGATTTGAGGTTGTATCGAGTAGGTTAATAGATCATTTGTGTTAGATTGAGTGCATCAAGCTTAGATAGTAAATTTGATGAGGCATTAAGCATGTCCCAGTTTAAATCTCTTAACAGTCTGTTCAGGCCTGGAATAATGCTGCTAAGGCTGTATGGGCGTTGATTTCATTTCATGTGTATTGTATGTGTATTTCAGTTACTGTACTTTATGTATGTTTTGCTTTGTATTACTGTCTTGTGTCTTTTAATTTATTTTTCCTGATTTTCCTCCCTTCCCAATTCCCTCTAATCCTGCCTTGTCGGCATTTTAGCAACTCCTTGTACATTTCTGTGGGATTGCGTTAATCCAAAGATTATTTTCACACTCCTCATCCAACACGGAAGCCTTTAGTCAGATCATGCACGGGATGATTAAGTTCATCCACTATACTTCCGCGATTGAATAACCTAGATAGCTATTAGCTGCTAGCTAATAAACTATAGTAATCCAGTTCCAATATATTATGCAGTGGAGTGATGGTATCCTGCATAAGCTAGCTGACGTTGTCCGGGCTATAATATGTATTCATGCAGTGATGGTATCAGTAGGCTAGCTGTATATCTGTTGGGGGGTCCGGGATACGATGAGAAATGCCTCTGCTGAATCTAGTAAAAAAATCACTACAATGACAAAAAAAGTAATTGTAGTGAAATTCTGAAACATACGGTGGCCCAGTTGGGAACCACAGAATCCATTGAGATAGTGTTTTTAGTTTTTCAGAAACATGACCGGCACAAATGACCGGCACATTTAGGGTGTTTAGGTGTCTGAGTTTTACTTTAAGTGTACATTTTACTTCTGAGACCAGTTGGTTGAGGTTGAGTTCTGCAGACTCTTCTACTGCACTTAAATTAATTTACGTAAATATTGAAGAGTTTAACTTCATGAAGAAATTGGTACAGCATAATCCCTATTTTTCTCCCCTCTCTCTGTGCCATCTTTCTCTTTTTCTGCCATTTCTCTCTCTTTATTTTTTGCTGTTGCTCCCTTGTTCTCTTTCTCCCTCTTAATGACATCTTGCTCAGTCCAGCAGCCAGAAGAAAGGAGCTCCTATTGTTCCTTTAGATCAACCCACACTAACAGGAAGAATCTGGACAGATAATCATTGCTTACACTCCGTCTAGTTGACCAAGCTAAAAAAAGTTGCTGACACCACCCCTGTGTTGAGTCACCTAGAATTGGAAGTTTAAAGGAAAGTACAAACACACATGGATTGTTGTGCTCTTTGTTATCATCCAGTCAGAAGGATGAATGTGTTATCATCCAGTTAGAAGGATGAATGTGTTATCATCCAGTCAGAAGGATGAATGTGTTATCATCAATTCAGATGCATGCCTGTGTTACCTGGTCAGAAAGATGTGTTATCATCCAGTCAGAAGGATGACTGTGTTATCATCCAGTAGGATGCATGACTGTGTCATCATCCAGTCAGAGGATGACTTTATCATCCAGTCAGAAGGATGACTTTTATCATCCAGTCAGAGGATGACTTTATCATCCAGTCAGA
>JACXGM010031613.1:0-12906 GCA_016801145.1 Umbra pygmaea
GGTCCTCTTCAATTAAATACACTGTCTCCTTGATTGAAAATATATTTAGCTTTTTAGGTTGTCTATTTTAAAATCTTATTTTGACAAAAATTAAAGCTTAATGTTTATTGTCGATGTCACATTTTGGTGGAGCGCAGCTGCCATCTTGTGGCTTCCCTGGGACTGATCCTGCATTATGTGGAATTCCTACAGTACACTACACGTTATTCCCTCTAATCATCTCAGCTGTTTCCAATAACCTCATTAGTACTGCTATTTAGATCTCCATTTTCCATGCAGTATCTGTCATTATTTCCTGTATATGTTCTCTACTGATATGTTTATTGTTTTTGTGTCATAGTCCGCTTCATTAAAAATGACAATCTCCAATTGCTTTGCCTTATCTCACCCTCAGCGTTACAGTAAGACACCAACTAAGTGCCAATACTTATTTTTCATTGACATTGTGTTTCATCTCTGCATATTTCATAAGCAATTTGGCTTTATGACATTACGTTTTTTTTAAAACAGTACAACAAACATTTTGTGTAGCCAAATTAATAAAATCTATTATTTATTTTATAATTTCTGGTCCCAGTTCTAGATGCTAATCAGATGGCTCAAAATGTTTATTTTTATGCCTTTTTGATGATGGAAAATTCCTGTTATGTATTGATTACAGTCAGACTCTATGACTACTAGCCAGCAACATATTGCCCTGTATTCCACTGCTGGTTTGCTTTTGAAGCTAAGCATGATCGACCCTGGTTAGTCCCTGGATTCAAGACCAATGCTGCTGGAAGTGGTTTTGGATGGCCAGTAGGGGACACTCTTCCCTCTGGTCTAAAGATCATCCCAATGCCCCAGAGCAGTGATCCTCTGGATAGGGTGCTTTTCTTTCCGATGGGATGTTAAACAGGTGTCCTGACTCTCTGTGGTCACTTAAGATCCCATTTCACTATTTCTAAGAGTAGGGGTGTTAACCCCGGTGTCATGTCCATATTCCTAACCAGGCCTCTTTCATCCATGGTCACCTAATAATCCCCCTCCTTCCTAATTGACATATATAACTACTCATCTCTCTACCTGATAGCTGATGTGTGGTGAGTGTTCTGGTGCAAAATAGCTGCCGTGCATCACCCAAGTGAATGGGATTGTGTGTGTGTGACTGTGTATGGAAGTATGTGTGTGCATTGACTGTGTGTTAATGTGTGTGACTGTGTATGGAAGTGGGTGCTACACATTGGTGGTGGATGAGGTGGGCTTCCCCCATTACTCTGTAATGGTCATTGAAAAAGCGCTATATAAATACAATTAAATTTTATTATTATTAAAATAATCAAAGGGTTTAGTACCCAGGACAAACAATAATCAATGGGTTTAGTACCCAGAACCAGCCGCGGTCAGTGATTCTTAATTGGGGAGGACGGGCTCGTATTACGCTCGGGACCGGAGTGAATGGAATGGTGCGCAACGCACAAAACCCAGTGTGAGAAAAACAAAAAAACACTGGGTTTTGTGTGTTGCGCACCATTCCATTTACTCCGGTCCCGAGCGTAATACGAGCCCGTCCTCCCCAATTAAGATCCACCGACCGCGGCTGCCCAGAACACTGTTTGACAGGGAACCAGATCAAAGGAGAGTACAGGCTTTTAGAATAGCTGCCTGTGTGCACGCTGTGAGTGTAGTAGCAATGACTAAAATTAGTTTTTATAAACATGAGTTTTTCTCTGTGTAAAGGGCCCTAATGGCTCCAGAGTACTGCAGAGGCTTAGCACAGCATCTCTATTTACCCCTCCTCTCTGAGCCAAGCTCACGCTCTCTTTCTCACTCTTTCACTTAAACACACACAAACAAACACAGCATTGCTGTCAGTTCACAAAAAGGCAGCGAGGGACTACAAACATATATTTCACAAAAAGACTGAACATTAAAACATGATGTTGACATGTTTTAGCTCAATTTGGAATTCCACTGCAATGTTAATAACAGGGATCATTATTTATTTTAAAATAATGTCCAATTGACTAAAAGGACTCAAACTACATATTGTCCTCAAAGTTGATGTGTTAGAAGCAGGAAAAATAGTCAAACGTAAGGATTGGAGCGACTTTGACAAGGGGAAAATTGGGATGGCTAGGCGACTGGGTCATAGCATCTCCAAAACTGCAGCTCTTGTTGGGATTTCCTGGTCTGCAGTGGTCAGTACTTATCAAAAATGTTCTAAGGAAGGAAAAGCGTGAACCTGTGACAGGGTTATGGGTGGCCAAGGCTCACTGATGCATGTGGGGAGTGAAGGCTGGCCTGTGTAGTCCGATCCAACAGAAGAGCTACTGTAGCTCAAAACGATGAAAAAGTCAAAGGAAAGTGTCAGAACACACATTGCATCGTAGTTTGTTGCATATGGGGCTCGTGTTCTGCTGCAATATTAGGCAGGTGGTCATAATGTTAGATTAAGAGACAGGTGGTCAAATATATATATATATATATATATGTTTAAAGTAGAGAAACAGGCACTACGTTTATAAAGAAGACAGAAAACACACATTAAGTTTTCCAGATTAACAGGGCTTGCTGTGGGCATCTGCTGTACTTATATGGCCACACTTTATAGACCAGTATAGAACAATTGTCCACAACTAACTGTAGACCAGTATCAAAAGTGAAAGTTCCACCTTTTAGCCTTTCTAGACATTATAATCTGTGTAGAGAACTTCCATTCATCCAAATGGAATGAATAGAATCATATATTCAAAACACATGGCTTATTGTTCCATTATTCAAATGAAATGTTCACTGCAGTTTCCATTTACAGCCTAAAGTGCAATTGTACTGACTTGGAAAACATAATGCAAATATTCATTACATTAGTGTTCTAGGCTATTTAGGGTAATTTTATTATTCCTAAACTAAACAATATCAAAAGTTGGAGATGTTTTGAGCTGTATGACTCACATGAGATTATTGTACCTCGCTTCTCTCCTGCTTGCCGGCTATTCTTTTGTCTTACTGAATTATTAAGTCAAATCTGTGCAGATATACATGGGACTTGGTTTTAGTTAACTTTTTGAGGATCTAGCAAGTTGATCTAGGGCAAGCCCAACAGTTCATTAGTAGACTATGTTTATCTGATTTATAAACCGGATGGTTTGAATACTGAATTATGATTGGGGGATAGCCATTGTTTATAATCACATCATGTTTTGTAAGTCAGTGCACATGTACTTTAGCAGCATGGGCTTGAAACTGGACCATCGCTCTTCCATCAAAAACGATTTCACCCCACTGTCAAGTAAAGCATGAAAAGGCCCTGAAATACTACCTCTTTCATTCCATAATTTGCAATGCATTTTAGAATTGACCTCAATGCTACAGTATATGATGCATTCTAAAATAATTTCAGAAAGGTCAGAGGCCAGGACTAGATAACCTTTGTTTTCTTCAAAGCCTTTGAAATGACCAGATTAAAAACTAAATTGATAGTGATCCAGTTTTTTACATAATTGATTAAGTATAAATATATAATTATACATTCATATACCTAATTTCTTAGTTCAACCATATTTTGTTCTTCACTGAAATATCTCATTATGCATTACATCGACATTGCATTTGAATGTTTTACAATGTGCCCTAGCTGGTACATTTCAGTAATTAGAAATGCATTTTTAATCTTTTTTTAATGTTTTCTCTCTGATGAAGAGATTAATCCCTGCCACATGTCCAAATGCTTAAATATCAGATCAATTACCAAGTCACATCCATTCAAGGCACATCATTTTTCAGTATTTCATGCACAAACACAAATTAAATCAAAGCATCTGCCTGTAATGACTCTTGATGAAAAAGTATGTTGGGTGTGTGGATTCACAGATGTTTTTTATGTGTGTCTGTGATGCTAGAAGTGTGTTTGAATTAGTGTGTGTGTGTGTGTCATTTTGTTAGTGTTGCTAAAAGTGTGTTTGTTTACATTCACATCTGTGTGTATGTGTGTGTAATTAAAACAAGTGATTTTTTTACACACAGATTATCCTTCTTTTCCAGCTGTTCCTGCTGGATTTGACCATCCTAACTCAACTACAGAGGAAATCTCTTTGGGGATAAATCCAAATTGGCTCCCCTGTGTTTTTTTTCTTCTAAACCCCAAAAATGTTGGAGGGTTAACCTATTAACTTGATGTCAACCTTCAAATCTATATTCTGCACCGAATTATTTCTGCATGCATTGTAAAAACACCAAAAATAATTTGAATTCTATATTGCCTATATTTTCTCTATTATAGTATATACACTGAGGGGCAAAAGTTTGGAAAACTCCAGGGAGTTACCGGTACATACATTTCAGTGTTTTGATAGAAATGTATACCTTCATTTACCAAGGTGAGATGACATTGATAACAAATCATAATCAAAACATGATCAATTACAGATAAGCTAAAATACTTCATCATTAAGACACTGGAAGGAAAGGAAATTGTTCTGCATCAACAGGTAACGTGAATTATATAGTGTATCATTTATATAATGTCAATTTCAATATTTGGCTTGGGGAAAGCAGAAATGAAAACTAAATACACTAGCTAGAAGTTGTACATTTTCTGGATTGCAAAGGATGTAAGCCTCTGATCAAATTTCAATATTTCAGTTTCAGAGTAATAAGTTTAGTATGAATTGAACTGTCACGCATTGTAGATCTGTCTAATTGCAAATGCAAGAAGAAAAAATAATAGCTTCAAATGCAATTAAACATACAGGCAGTAGAGTTGCAATAATTAGCTAAACATTCTAGAAAGCAAACATTTTAACCAGTAGTATCTGTACATTTACTTTAAAAATGTCACAAATATGGAAACATCTTTTATTATGATATAGTGAACCATAAAATGACCTAATAAAATACAGAAGGAAATGTCAATCTTTCATAGAAAATTATTTAATACATTTGTATATACAGAATTTGATTTCTCTGGCTATGATGTTTTTATTTCTGGATTGTCATTTAAATAACTTTAACATATAAATACATTATTGAAGTTATATGTACATTTTTGACATGCATGACCCCATAATGCTTTACACATATCCATACAAAATATGAATTTAGTGCATATTTCCACTTCAACCAGTCAAAATAACTGATTAAAGGTGATTCCAAACTTAAGTGTGCAGAAGAGAAGACAACCAATATTAGGCACATTATGCTACAATTTGTACTAAACAGTCATTTGTCTTGTACCAATCAAAAATTTTGAATTATTGAGTAACATTTTTTTGAAAATGAATGTTGACAACCATAATTTCTAATACCTTCACATTTCCTCTCAATTTAGTGCATATAAATATCAACTAAATGATTCCCGTCAGATAAATACTATTGTTTAAATGGTTAGAAAAAGCACAGTAATATTATCTGATGTATTTTTATAAAATATGAAAATATAGTTAATATACCTTTTCATAAATAAAATTGTAGAATATAAAGCTATTTTTTATTAACATTGATTGCTGATCATCCATCTGCTAAGCAGCTGTATCAAAATAAAAACCATATCTAAATTTTTAACCCTTTTACATCTCCCAAAATAAAAACCATATCTAAATATTTAACCCTTTTACATCTCCCAAAATAAAAAAAATCTGATTGATTGTCATGTACATTTCCTGCTTACTAAATTGACATCTAAATTACATTATTATCAGGGGGTTCACGTGGCGTAGTAGGCTAAGTTGCTGCATTGCATGACAAGCTACGTCATGATAGTCAGTGGTTCAAGCCTATGGGTTGTCTGACTTTCCCTGGACCTCCAGCATGAGGCAGCGCATATTGGCATTGCACTGCCTGGGATTTGGGATAGATAAGTCGAATTATCCATCTTGCCACGTCCCTCTCCAGCAACTCCTTGTGTGCAGATCGAGTGCCTGTACATTCAATCATGGAAGTATAGTTGGTGAACGTAATCATCCCGTGCCTGATCCGACTAAAAGCTGTGCCCATCAACCGCCCGCATCTGTCCAGGGAGTTGCGGAACTGCCAATAAGGCAGGGTTAATGGAAAAAATTGGACAAGACCAATCGGGAGGGGAGAAAAATGGGAGAATTTTTTTACCATCATTACCAAGTAAATTAAATCAAAGAATTTGTTTGACTTTCCTTCACTTTGGATACAGCTATTTAAATTGCTTTTTAGTTCAAAGTGTATTCTGTCTGGGTTTTTAAACATTATTATTACAATTGTTTTACTGATTGACAAAAAGGGTGCAATATAAATATTAAAAAAACAATATTTGCATTTCACCATTTAATATATACCGGTATTTTCCTATATAAAATATTTGATCTTGTACCCAGTGAGTTGGTTGAGCTACGATATATTAATGATGTACAACAAAAAACAAACAAAAATGTCCTGAATAGTCTACCTCAAAGAAATGTCTCTTCATATTTCTGTGAGGGGCTCGGGTCCCTATGTGTTTGTGATGAGAAGGGGCCACACTCCCCAAGTTCTAACAGTAATTCCTTCGGCCTTTCTAACCGTTCTTTCTGACCGAGGCCACTAGCCACA
The DNA here is from genome assembly GCA_016801145.1 of Umbra pygmaea. Taxonomy (NCBI): domain Eukaryota; kingdom Metazoa; phylum Chordata; class Actinopteri; order Esociformes; family Umbridae; genus Umbra; species Umbra pygmaea. Next base: position 6,541 of record JACXGM010031613.1, read on the forward strand.
TCCTCCCCGGTCACGCTGTCATATGATGGCGGTGAGGAGGACAGAGTCCTTTCCCCGCCCTCTGGGACCTCCACGACCTTCAGCGGCTCCTCTGGGCCGTAGTGTTCCTTGATCATGGAGGCAATGAGGCCCTCACTCTCTGGGGCCATCTCTATGTCCACTATGTGGTCTTGCACGTTCATGTCAGTCTGAGGGTTCATTTGCCGGTACAGGAAGGAGGCTTGCTTCAACTGCCGTTTTACCAGGTGGCGTCGGTAACAGCGCTGGATTATGGTGGCCGAAACGTCCTCCTGCTTACGGCGTAGAGTGCTGGTGATTGGCTCGTGCGAGATTTTGGACGGGTTGGCCATCATGAACTTTTCCTCCATTTGCTGCTTGAGGGCGTCCATCTCGCCCGTTTCGCCCAGCACACGCTTGGTGAAGGCGAACAAGATGTCCAGGCAGTGGATCTTGTCTCCGCTCACCATCGGCAGGTCCATGGAGATCAGCTTGATCTTGTTGGGCTTGGCGATGCGCAGCGGCTCGGACAGGTTGTCCGCGAAACTCGACAGCTTGGAGAACTCGATGAAATGGGTGGCCTCCACGTCGAACTTCTCCCAGACCTCGTAGAACATCTCAAAGTCATCCTCGCTCAATGGCTCCGTGCTCTCCTCGGTGGCCACGCTGAAGTTCTCCAGGATGATGGCAATGTACATGTTGACCACGATGAGGAAGGAAATTATGATGTAACTGACGCAGAAGGTGATGGCAACGGACGGGTTGCCACAGTTGCCCCTGACATTGGTGCCTGTGTTGACAGCATGAGGTTCACACTCCTCCGGAGAGTTGGTCATAATGGGCTCCAGGATGTTGTCCCAACCCGCTGATGTGCTGATCTGGAACAGACAGATCATACTATTTCCGAAGGTCTCAAAGTTAAACATGTCATCTATTCCTTCCTTCTTCTTCACATAGGCGAAGTTGGCCATCCCGAAGATAGCGTAGATGAACATGACGAGGAAGAGCAGAAGGCCAATGTTGAACAACGCTGGCATCGACATCATTAAGGCAAACAGTAAAGTTCTTATCCCTTTGGCTCCACGTATAAGTCGAAGTACGCGTCCGATCCTAGCCAGTCTGATGACCCGAAACAGAGTCGGAGATACAAAATACTTCTCGATGATGTCAGCAAGAACGATACCTGCATGTAAGGATATCAAAGACACAAAGCAAATGAAATAAAACACATTTTCTAACATTCAGAAGATGATCAGAAGATTATGCATATCCAGGATTTTAATAGGTGATGAAGATGCTGTATGTGGTAGACAATGCACATTAAACCACAGTTTTGCTGAATATGTGTTTCTGCTGGAAGTTAGTTGTAGAATTATTTCCTGATACAGCGAATAGTTAGATGTTGTTGAGACAGATATTCAGTACACCCAAATATGACGTAAAAGTCCACAAACCCACTACATTTACAATGGTTTAAACACCCATGTTTTTGTAGCAGTGTATCCCACTTTCTCCACAACGGCCAACAAACAAAGATATAACCAACCGTTTACGAGTAGAAATGTGTTTCATTTATATTTATGTTTCATTACTGCATTCATGTGTTGTTATATATTGGTTACTACATATTCAACCCAGTTCATAGTTTATTTCATTCTATATTTATCAATGCACCTGCATATTAATAAACCTAGTCAAATGTTTGTTTGCTGGCCAATATAATGTAATTTAACTTGAAAACGTGCATTATACCTCCTTTTACCAAACTACTCAGCTCATTAGAAGTCTGTGCATATTTGAAATCTGCAAGTGTAACTAATGATTGTTTCATTTTGTTTGCACATTCTTTTACAACTACAAAACTGATTATAGGCTTGCAATTAGATTTTACAAGTACGCACATATTTTTTACAACTAAAAACATTGAAGAACAGAATTTTACCGTAATTTTAATCAGTAAATTGGCCAAATTAGGCCAAAGACTTTACGCTCCAGAACAATGTGACATAATTTTCTAGAAGGCTCTTTCCTGATCCAGCATGACTGTTCCTCTGTGTACAACGCACGGTCCAGAAAGACACCGTTTGATGAGTTTGGTGTGGAGGAACTCGACTGGCCTGACCTAAACCCCATTATACACCCTGGGATGAACTGGAATGGCGATTGCCAAGGAACATCAGCACCTGGCTGAATTGGCAGAAATTCACACAGACATATTCAACAATAATTTGGAAAGCATTCCCAGAAGAGTGGCATTAATTATAGTCACAAGGGACCATATCAATGCCCATGGTTTTGGAATGGGATTTCAGTGTTTGAAGGGTTAGGGAGTGAGGTATCATTTCACCCACCTACAATTGAGAGGATAATGACCACAAAGTCAAATATATTCCATCCAACGGTGAAGAAGTAGCATCGCAGGGCCACGATCTTCATGAGGCATTCAGTGGTGAAAATGACAATAAAAACCTGTATGGAAAAGGAAACATGACTCCATTTTGTCACCTTCAGCATGTTACATATTGGGATAAAACCAGATGACGCCGTACTCAGTCCCGTTTATACTAAAACCATTGTTTAAATGGGTGATATAAAATGGATAGCTGGTTTCTCACAACTGTGCGTTCTTCAGTTAGATGTTATTAACCCTAACAGAATAGGTTAATTGGTGTTTCTTTTATTCACAATGATAATTGAATTGTAGGTGTACCAGCTAATTATTTCACACCCAAACTTTAAACCACTGGTTTTAGCAAAGGTTGTAATGAGCACCGTGAGTTTTTGTAGTACTGCTGTAGTACATCATGAGATGCATTATGGGTAGTGTAGTAGCACATGATGCTACAGACCATATTGTTGAACATGGACTCTGTGAGTATTATCTGTGCAGAGAGCACCATGGGTACTCTGTGGAACATCACGCTACAGACCAGGTTGATCTTGTTGAGGATGGTCTCCATGCGGGCCGACTGGTCGTTGGTCTCCACCATCATGGTCACCATGTTGACAATGATCAGCATCATGATCGTGATGTCAAAGGCTTGCTGGGATACCAGGTCGAATAAGAAGCCCTGGAGAATATTCTGGAAAGGAGATGCATGGATCGATAGCATGGGTCAATAAGCTCTCAAATGCTCTAATCCTTTTCAGGTTATTTATCAAATGTGCATAACTTTTCCTTTTGTTGAGAATATTAGATTCCCACTCATGTTTGTCATTGATATTTTTTGGTGTACCATAGGTCTTGGAATAGGCTTTTGGGGCTTTTTAGTGCCTAATTTCTTCATGGCATTATAGTACTTCCGTTGCTCGTCAGTCATGAATATATCTTGTCCACCTAAGTATAACAACAACACATTAACCGTTATTCTTCACTGCAACGCATTTACAGTTATACGTTTACATGCAAACAGCTGGAATACACAAGAGAAAACTAAGCAGGAAGAGACAGCGAAGAGGAGGACATAAAAGAAATGCAGCATGTACTTATCTTTCTTTTTTGCTGGTTAAAATTGTCAATAATGACTCCAATGAAGAGGTTGAGGGTGAAGAAAGAGCCAAATATAATAAAGATAACAAAGTAGAAGTACATGTAGAGATTGATTTCCCGGATGGGTTGCTCTTCCACCTGGAGACAAACAAGTTTAGTTTCATTGATCCAATTTGAATAAATTAACATTTTAACTATATTAATTCTATAATATGCACTTGTTGTATATTCGTGGAGGTTAAATACTTACGCCACGTGAATCAACAGCTGCGTGCATAACTTCCATCCATCCTTTAAATGTGGCCTTAAGAGACAGAAAAAACACATATTTGACACAATAAAATGTATTAAAATAACATGTGACATGATTTATCTTCAATGACAACAACTATTCTCTCCAAAGATGCAGTTATAAAGCAATATCAGCTAGCAACAAAACAAGAGAATAACTCACCACTTGTAACAATGAAAGGTAACCTAGTCCCACATTGTCAAAGTTGACCTTGACTTTAGTCCAGTAGAACTGGGTGTCATTCATCGCCAGGCACTCAGACTTGTTGTTAACAATGGAGGCGTTGTGGATATACCCTGTCCGGTTCACACATTTCCCAAACTTCCCAGCGAACAGGTTGACACCCATGATGCTAAAGATTAGCCAAAAGATCAAACAAACCAGCAGGACGTTCATGATGGATGGGATCGCTCCTATCAGCGCGTTAACAACCACCTGGAAATGGTAACACAGGCCTCATATCAGTTTATACCTCATATAGCACGAAATGTTCTTCTTGAACACGCGACTACTGTTCATCATCTAACACGTTGTCTCGTACTCCCTTTACAAACCTGTGCAGTCATGACTCATCATAGTTATTTGATACCTTTGTACACACTGTACTGTGCAAAAGGCTTAGGTCACTTTGGAGAATTATTTAAAAACATTTATCTAAGCTTTTACTGTTTATTGTAAAAAACAAATGAGAGTAAACACAAAGGATCCCTGACACAATGAAAAGTAACAAAGGTTTGGTGTGTTTATATAACAAATTGGCATTTAGCGTGGTTCCCTTTGAATGCAAAATTAAAAACATTTGCTTTTCTGTAATATTTTCAAGTTGTCCTGTGTTGAATTATACGCTTATTGCAGGACATGCAATAGCTGTAACTTTGAAATTAACAGCGTGTCGTTCCTTTCCCAACCCAAGGGGCCATTTCACTCATGGTCGACGCATGTTCTTTGGGGCCATATTACTCAATAGATACAGAAAGCTTTTTGGGTCTTCCAAACGTTTCAGATATATATATTCAACATTGTCTTAGGTGCATAACACTCTATCCATTGTACTACTATTTATCTATCTTCTGTATTGTTATTCTGTACAGTATGCATGTCTTTTCTATTGCCATTCTATAAGCCTGCATTAAAGGAACAGTGCCAATTGATTACATAGCATGTTAAGTGAACATTCACATTCCAATTAACTGGTCAATTAATGCAATATGGTTAAAGAACAACTTGCTGATGAAATTCTATTCTGGTGTAACCGTTACATGTACCTGTGGTGTGGAGTCATTGTTAACATGAAAAAGATACGCATTACAAATTGAAACCAGTGTGAACATCTCACCCTCATGCCCTCAAATCTGGACAGGGCCCTTAGCGGTCTCAAGGCTCGCAGGGTCCTCAGGGATTTGATGGCAGCAAAGTCTGAGTAGCCGAGAGAGTTAGCTACCAGGCTGACCAATGACACCTGGAAAGAGCACACGGAGACATTCAATCAGCTACAACTTATATGCAGACTATGCAGAAAACACGGGAGACCCCAGGAGCATTCTAGAACACATTTGGATATTTCTCACTGAGGATGTACCGACGTACCAAATGTTAGTTTATCTTTCTGTTAGACCATGCCTCATCCAAATGCTAAACACTGTCCACAGGCAGACGCATAGAAATTATTTTCAATTTCCACTATCACATGAACCAAATTCTTACTATTACCCTAACCGTAATATGATTAATCTAACCTTTATACCTAAACTTAACCCTAAATCCTAAACCTAAACCCTAATGACTAAACCTATCCCCACGTCTAACACTTAACCCAATTGTAGGCTTTACACTACAACTAACCCCTAAGATGGAAATTGCATTTTTCTATGTGGGGACTGAGTCCTGTTTTCTATATTTGTGGGGACTTCTGCAGCCCACATGTACCATTAAAGCAGTATCACACACTCACATTTAACATAATTTTTATGAAATTCTGTCATGGTGAGGACACAACAATTTCTTCCACTTTAAATCCCTTTTTAATCAAACCCCTACCGTACACCCCAAAAACCTAACCTTCCTTTCAGTTACATCCTTTCATCAAACAAATGAATAGCATTCATTAAATATCTTAAATAAGTCTAGAACAGGGGTGCCCAATAGGTCGATCGCGATCTACCAGTCGATCGCAAAGACAATGCTGGTAGATCGCACATTTTTAATAAATGCTTTTGCTACATTTTTATTTTCATAAAAATAAATATAACAACATCATTACTTCTTCATTTAGTTTCTTTCTGACTTGCACTTAACGAATAGATTTGGACCAGGCAAGATTTCTGTTTATTCAGTTGCCATGACAACTAACGTTTAGCTGCCTCGCGATTTCCAAGAGTTTCGGACTAGGACCACAGAGCGCAAAACAGTGAAGCTTGCATTAGGCCTAATGTCCGTATTCGGAAGCACATATGACATTAATTTGCAAAATACAAATGTAAAATAAATTCCAAACATTTGAAAATGAGTGCGGTACCAAGCAAAAAGCCTAAAACTTACCATTTCCATGTTATGTCCTTTTCTTAATTTGTCTGATCTGCCAAACAAG
>JACXGM010031614.1:0-12905 GCA_016801145.1 Umbra pygmaea
ATAGCACGTGTAGTATACTGCGATAGCACGTGTAGTATACTGCGATAGCACGTGTAGTATACTGCGATAGCACGTGTAGTATACTGCGATAGCACGTGTAGTATACTGCGATAGCACGTGTAGTATACTGCGATAGCACGTGTAGTATAATGCAATAGCACGTGTAGTATAATGCAATAGCACGTGTAGTATTTTTTATAAGTTATTAAATTCTAGGATCCTGTGTCTGTTAAATTATTTTGGCGCCCTAAGTGAGACTTGGGACACACACACTTTTTTTCAATAGAACTTTACATAGCCCTGGAGCCCCTGTAGAGTGGGTAGTGTGCTAGATGAATCTGTGCCACATAACTCTACTGAGACCCATAGGTAGAAGTGGGGTTTAGTAAAGTCCATCCCATGTGTTTAATTCACCAATTGAAGAGTTATAAAACAGATGTAGGTTAGAGTTTTAGGTATATTATGGTATAGCAGTAGAATGCAGCACATTCAGCATTAACTGCAGGGCAACATCTAATTACAATAACTGCCCATTTTCAGAAAACCTTAAACACCTAAAATACTTGCTGTCACCACCCCTTTTGTGTTTCTATGTCTATTATTTGTAAAATAACAACTAATACATTTTTTACAATGTATTACTATTCAGTTGTGTTGGTTTGACCAAACTTTTCTGAAAATATAAATGTATTGTTCTGCAACAGATGTAATATGTAAATGTAGAACTTGCCAACAGTTAACAATATTACAATTAAAATGGTTTAGGCCTATCAACACTGGCAGAGGCAGCCATAATAAATGTTTGTATAACTTTTCTAAACATAAAGTGCAATACAGCTACAGCTACTTCTAATCTAGCTACTTAAAATGAGGTTTTTAGCCAAGTTTGAAAACAACACTGATTGCTAGATTATTATCAAGTCTAAACATTAACATTTTAGTCATTTAGTAGATGCTCTTATACAGAGCAACTTACAGTAAGTGCATACATTTAAAACAAGCGAGGTTAAACAGGTGGTCAACTATCACAACTAAGAACATTCTACCGTATATACCCGAATATAAGACGACCCTGAATATAAGACGACCCTGAATATAAGACGACCCTGAATATAAGACGACCCTGAATATAAGACGACCCTGAATATAAGACGACCCTGAATATAAGACGACCCCCCCCCCATTTTCCAGATTTATTTTTGGGGACAAAAAAGATTTTTGGGGGGAAAAATCTGTTTTTCAACAGAAAATAATTTTATTTGAAAATTCTAGTGATAATTAATTGAAAAAAACAACAACATTTTAACACCATTCATTAAATGTGCTATAATGTAATACATGTACTGTAATAAATCCAAAAATGACGCCAATCATCAGATATTAAGGAAACATGTTAAGCTGAAATACTATATTTTCTGAAAACAATGCTAATGTCAGTATTTTTTTCTTTTGGAAAAATACGTTCTGACAAGGAATTTATGTTTATGTTTTGGCCATATACATGTTATCAACTGCCCATTTTGACAGCACGAACGGATTGCCAGGCATACCTGTAAAAACGCAAACCCAGCGCGCTACAGCCATGGAAGCAGCAAACAAACAAACGAGATCATAAAGATTCTAGACAACCTAAAAAATCGATGCATGTTTCTAAACGGTTCCATGACCATAGACGTAGTAAAACACAGTTCGCTTGTCATGATTGCGCTGATCTTGTTCGTCACATTAGTTTCGATTCTTTTTTTTAACGCTGGCTGTCCGTTTTACATATAGCACATTTAAGTATTTGGATTAATTTGTCACAAAATAAAGTGCACTCTGTCAATGAGTTCAGAAATGAATGATCTAACTGTTTCGAACGTGTTGGTTTATTTGACCAACTTTTGAAGCGTTTTTCTCAAGATGATCTCTTGATCTCTCCATGGCGGCAATTTATTGTTTATTTAATTTATAACACTGTCATTAATTAGCCTATTGTGTTGGCGCCCTCTGCTGTTTCCCCCTGCTTTCTCTGTTTTCCCCGTGATTTTCTCTATTGCGAATATAAGACGACCTCCAATTTTTCAGCCTATTTTTAGGACAAAAACCTTGTCTTATATTCGGGTATATACGGTAATATTTGAACAGTCCGCAAAACATTCAAGAGTACAGACAGTACCGGTTTAGAGATTTCTTCATGAAAGTGTTATCAGTTAACCCATCAAGTCAACTACCACTGGTCAGGTACAGAGATGATCAGTGCTCCTGAGGAAGTGTGCAGTTCATTTAATTCTTTCAATTTGCCAGCAAGCCGTCCGTCAGTCGACACATTGCCCATCCCCTGCTATGGTGAGGAGCTTTAGAGAGGAGTGCACGACCTGCGAGAGAGAGAGGGGTGTGCTTGATTTCTTTCTCTTCGCCGGCAACGATACATACAGCAGTCGTAGAGTTTTAAATTTTGGCTGCGGGCAATTTTGTGCCCCCGCAAGTCTTGGCGCTGTTTGCGACTGCCTTCTCCACCTGTGCCAGGAGTGTCTATACTATTAAAATACAGTATGTGTATGATTCATTTATAGTGTTAAATGATGTGTATGAGTAAAGAATATCAGATAAATGATGAATATGGTTATTCTATATCTGTTAAGTGATGTGGATAAGTATTCTATATCTGTTGAATCTGTAATTTTTTATAGATTCATTACAGGATCTCAAACCAAACATAAGGGACCTGTTTTGCTACAGAACGACTCATTAAATTGATTCAACCTCTTTCGCTAATTGAATGAGTGTTATCAACCATTATTTACAATGGATTACAGTTGGTTTGGAGAACTGTCTAACATGCTGGGAGTCATGTTCATGATGCATTGTATTTAATGGCAAGTACTTACTTATGTACTTATCACTTTTCTGTAACATACAAAACAATTAAATGAAAATTTTCTCTTTTCGCTTGAAGAATCGGCTAAAGAGTGAAACTAAGGCCACACTTACAAATGGGTGAGATGTCTCTCTGTATGTGTGGAAGATGACCAATGTGATGTGTTGTTTACCAACTGTAACTCCTTCTGTCTGGTGTGTCTCATTCGGTATAGTATGGCCCTTACAATGCCAAGGTTGTGGGTTCATTCCCACAGGAGATCAGTATGAAGATGTATGCTTCCAACTGGATAACAGGTTGTGCTATACAACTAACCTACATCTTTGGGTTTGTTTTGTTCCTCTCTCAGACACAGACTACATTAGTGACGATGAGGAGCGGAAGGTGAAACAGATGCTTGCTTTTCTTACGGAGGAATCCAAACAGGCTGCAGCCAGCACGGCGGTAAGTAGGGAAACCACACTGTAGCTCTGTTCTGCAATACACTTTTTTGCTAGCACTTTCCACGCTGGCCACTTCTTACTGAATTCTGGGGACTGGGTGTGTTCGAACCTGGTTGTCCTTCATTGCACAAGACCAGGGTATCCCACTGTTGGTGCAGCACCGGCCATGGAAGTGTTAAGAGAGTATCTTTTCACTGGCAACCAGGCTGTCTGAGACTTTCACACTGACACCAGTAGGCCTGGCCAGGTTCCTAGCCCTCTGAAACTCTGTGTGACATCATGTGATCATGGGGGTCTGGTTCTAGCGATTTCCACTGAGTGCTGGAAGCCTGTGTGTGGCAGTGGCCCGTTAGAATGCAGAAGAGCGCTGCCTCAGGAAGCCGTGGTGTCGTCATAATGGAATGAGCATGAATAGATTCCGTCTGTCAAACTCTCTCGTTTTCTTTGTCATGGTCAAAACTGTGGTGCTGTGATTGTGTAAAAGATGTGGATATGGTCGTCTGTCATTCCACTCATCATATGGAAATGATATGCAGTATATTTTTTTATGGCATGAATGCTAAGGCCACTGTTGCCAATACGTTGTGATACATGTAGAAACTATGAACGCAACTACATATACAATAGTAGCTACTGTACGATACTAAAGAAATCAAGGGTAAAACAGCCCCATGTAGTGTAGCGATCTAAAGTCCCGACTCTGGAGCACAAAGTTCTCTTGCAATGGGGGTCTGTTCGTATCTAGCTATGCTTCTTACCGTTGTTTCATTATAAAATAAGAAAATACCCCCCCAAAAAAAACATTAAGCTAGTGTGTGTCACTAAATTAGCAAAGAAAATATATTAATGTGATCTTTTCTCTTAGCCTAGAAATCTAGACGCACCCTAGCGGCAGCAACTATAATTTGCAGCTAGGGTCAGTCTAGGAACTCTCCGTTGACTTGCGAGCTGGAAAAACCAAATTCTGTTCAGGCCAATCACAACGTGTATTGAGTCGGTGAGCTGGCTTAACGTAATTAGGGGAAAACAAAGAAATGGTTGCTGCTACTGGCTAACAGCGGTCTTTCGAATCGACTTTGGCCGCGACTCCGGTAGACTTGGAATTTATATTTTCTTTGAGAAAATAACAAAGAACGGCACTGAAATCATTCTTACATTGGAAGATGTGTTCGGAAGTTTTGCCGACCGGACACTTTGTTGCTCTGGTTGGTTGTAGCACTATCCTATTGCGGGCATAGGGAATTTGAAAGACAACCGTTTATCCCGCCCCTCGTATTGAGCACTGCCAATGTTGAGTTCCCAGACCCAACATCTTAATGTGGGTCTCACTTGCAAGGCTACTTTTCTCTGTCTCTTTCTCTGTCTCTGTAATAATGGAACGGGTGCAGATTCCTCTTCTCCATTCTCTGCTCTCATCCTCCTCTCCCTTGCCCCTGAGGAAAAGCTCAGAACACTGCAGCATTAGAGCAAAATATATTCTTTCTCTTCTCCTCATCTCATCCTCTTTTTCCCTGCAGTAGGTAACATGATACCATGCATACCAGAGTGTTTGACAGACGGGCGGACGGACGTAGAGACAGACAGCTGCACTTAACGCACAGTTCATAGAGCACATTTTCCTTTTATGATGTAAAGTGGGACTGCGGTGTGATGAAGCACGGCCTAGATGGAGGATCCTGATATTCTATTGGTTGAGAATAATGAACTCTAAGTTAAGCTTCTTGGTCTTGGAAGGGTTCAGCTTTAGTCTTTTTCAGTAAGACAGAGCCCACTCTGTCTGTCTCTCTGTCTGCCCATCTGTCTGTCAGTCCATCTGACCCGTTCAGATGTTTTTCATAGCCTTTGTTTCCTACTGCTGTATGACGAGGGACACGATAGAATTATATAACGTGCTACGAAAGTAATTTTAGTTATTTGTTTGATATTAAGATATTCTTGCCCTCTGCAGGCTAAGTAAAAAGACTCAACAAAGTTGCTACTAAGTCATTAAAATGTCAAAAGTCACTGCAAAGACACCACCAAATCTTTAGAATTTACTACAAAAGACACAATCACAACAAAGGCACAAAAAGCTTATTACTACTTTGTATCTCATTTGAAAGACCAGGATGTTTCACTGCCTAGAATGTTGATGGAACCTCATCAGAAACAGATTGTCTGAACTTAACTTCAAATTGATGCTGTCAGTCCCGATTTATTCCTGAAGAGATTAATTGAAACTGTTCTTAGTTTTCTGTTGTTTGTCACATCACATTTAGCACTGCCAATCAGATAAAGGGATTCGTTCATTACAGTCTACACATCGTATTTTAAAAAGAGATTAGTCCAATGCTTTCACATTTGATCCACTCAATCAAATTGATCTCAATTGACCTCTAATATGAGGTTATAAATGGTATAACTGCTTACATTTGACATTGGATTCAATCATAAAACAATAACATTATAATTGGAAAACATCCTTATCTCTTAGCCCAGAATGAAATTACATGACTACAGCCTAAGTGGTTTAACCTTGCTTATAATCGTGTGTAATTAAGCACTTTCTAGTTATACGGACGTAAGGTTATACCGTGCCTTTGAGCTCTTCTGGAGTTCAAGGCTACTCATTCTAAAACCATGTAAGCTAGTTGATCTGTTCTACAATACCAAATATGGTTTATTATGAAGACAGGCATTGAGTGCTGTAACAGAAATCCCCAAAGACATTTTGTAGTTAGTTCACCTTTATTTACCAGGCATGTTGGCTGAGATCAGCTTCTCATTTTCATCAACGGCCTGGGGAGAGGTTGGGGGGAGAGGATGAAAGAGCCAATTGAGAGAGAGGGATGATTAGGTTGTCATGATGATATGAGGGCCAGATTGGACATGTGTCCAGGACAACAGGGTTAACACCCCTACTCTTAAGAATAGTGTCATGGGATCTTTAGTGATGTCCCATCCGAAAGACTGCAACCCTACGCAGAGCAGATGTCACCATCATTATCTTGGGGCATTGGGAATGATCTTTGGACCAGAGGGAAGAGTGAGAGCAACATCTTCTCCCCTCCAGAGACCGACCAGGCCCGACCCTGCTTAGCTTTAGGAGCAAACCAGCAGTGGTGCACAGGGCACGTTGCTGCAGGCAGTATTGGTGTGGTAAGGGGCACTTCTCCCTTTGTTAGCTGGCTAAGTCCATGTTCAAAACGATGCTTATGATGTAAGTGACATTGTGCCAAGATATAAATGTGCAGGCTGTCAAATCAAAGGAGCTCCAAGGTTTTTGACAAAAATGCGAATGTGTCAGTTTGTCCCTTCACCTTTCTGCAGTATTCAGCTAGCTAATACTTTAAATCCAATCTAGCTTTTGCTTTAGAAAATTAACAACTCTAAGGTCACATTTTTTACCTTGGCCTGTCGTGGTAGTTCCACGAGCAATGTTGTCACGCTATGTTGCTTCTCTGGGTTTAAAACCTCTGTCTGTAATGCAGTATCTGACGATACAGTAACAGCCACATGGACCTTTTGGCTACAAGAACATCTTCAGTGCTTCTTGCTGCTGATTCTATAAGTGCATTTATTTGTTGGATGGGCATGCACTGTTCTTCCACGACAGGTGTTTGGTGTAACAAAGGTTCAGGCACAGCAATATTATAAAGGTGTACATGTTAAATGACTGTGGAACCCTGTCCTTTAGTCCACAGAAAAACTAGGTATTGTTCGTTGTATATCAGTCCTTCTGTTTATAAGGCCTGTATAAGTACCAAATTCCATCCTGCTGCATAAATAGTACCCCATATCGTACTGGAGCCCTTGCTAAACCTAGTGCACTACAAAGCTAACAGGAATGATTTGAGACACTGGGGTATAGTGTGAGGTGGTACGTCTGCCCAAAGACTCGCTAACCTGTTTATTAAATCATTAGCGTGTTTGGAAACCTGTCAGATGGACCGCCAGCCAACCTTGCCAGCTAGCGTTTATCTCATGTTTCCCCCTCTGCACTCGTTGTTTTTTCTCCCAGCCCTTCTACTTGTTTGTTTATTTGAGTTTGCCAAGAACAACACGTTGGATTTATCCCTCCCTCCTCACCTTTAACTCTGCGTTCTCCCTCTCTTACTGTACGCCTTTTCCTCTTATTTGCCATCCTTCTCTCTGTTCGTCTCTCCGTTTCTCTCTGATCTTTCCCTCCTCCCTCCCTCGGTTTTTCCACGGTCCTCTCCATGTGGTGATCTGTGTTTGCCAAGAACAACAGCTTTTGCTGTCAAGGCAACCAGGAGCGCCGCTTTGAGCCGTAACGATCTGGAGAGGGGGACCTCTGTGTATGCGCGGGGGGATACGAGGGCAGACGTGTGGCAGGACGGGGTTGGAGGAAGAGAGCGAGCGAGAGTGGGAGCAATTAGGGGGCTAGCCAGAGAAAGGAGGATGAGCTGGAGCGATAAAGAGGAGGAGGAGAGATAATAGCAAGGGGGGGGCTGTGGATTGGTGTCTGATTACCAGTAATTGTTGTTCTGAGGCTGTAAAGGCTGCGCGTGCATGGACGTGCGCACACAATGTATTTGTGATAGAGAATGTAAAATCTGAGGGTCTCTCTTGATAAGAGTGTTTTCTAAATGACTAAAATGTAAATGTTCCTACACTGTTGTCTACCATAAACCCTGTTCTGCTACCTTCCATATACAGTGCTATGGAGAACGATTTGCCCCGTCACTGCCCTCCGCCGTTGGCATGATGTTCTTAATGTGCAATGTGGTGTTTGGTTTTTCATTAGACTTAACAGGGCCATGTTACCGAAAAAGTTTTAACTAAAACTAAATCTCGGAGACACGGACCCAACAACATGTGAAACAGTTGGTGAAGTGCATGTATTCTATAGGCACTGTACCGGTACACTAATTTAAGAAATGTGCTTGTAGTTTTTGGTCTTTCCCTTCAATTAATGCCCACTTAAGACCTAAAATGCCGGGTGAGGAGAGATCCTATCCAATTAGTGACCTAATCAATCAGTCAGGTACACGGGAAGAGTGAAAACCTGAATACACTAGGCCCTCTGTGGAATCGTTTTATACTATTGTGTAAACCACCTGGACATGAGGTGAGTCCAACAAGAAACCCTTTTACAGCCATGGCTCACACTCAGATGGTGGTTGAATTGCCATCCTTCTAATCTCAGTGATGAAACCAACTGCACAGTCAGTTTCATAGTAACCCCAACGTCTTCTCACCCATCTAACTTATTAAATACTGTAAATTGGACAGCTCCTATTTTCCTTTAAGGTTCAGTTGAGGTTTGATGAACTTTTGAATCACAGTATGACATTTAGGAAGCTTTATTCAACACAATTAAAGCCTGGCCAATTATATAGTGTGTGTGTATGTGTTGAACATGTCTCCGTAGCCTCGAAGGTAACTGTTATTATTCCACTCGAATGGTCCCTGCTACTACGCCTCAGGCAACTCACATGAAATTAATGTTTTGGTCTTACATGACCCTGAATACCGTTCAAATTAAAAACTATTTGACTTGGAAATGAATAACTCAAATGTATCATGGTTCTGCAGAGATGCTTTGTAATAACGTCAGGCTCAAATGCTCGATATTGGCAATTAAAACATTTTGTATGGCAATATGTGAAGAATTAGTCAAGTGCGATGAAGGAGACCTTAATTCTACTTTAATTAAACATTTACTCAACACAGTGATGAACAGGGCTGGTTTTAGCTGGGGGCAAACACTTTACGCCTGGCAAAACTATATTATGCCGGCAACACAAACTCAGATTTTTCAGAATAATAACACTTGTTTTAATTCATTGCAATAATCATTGTGAATTCATGGAATTGTAACCAAATGCAAAATAATTATATGTAAAGAAACAGTAAGAGAATGTGATTGCAAAAAACTAAATATTTAACATGTTTTCAAGAACAACTTTTCATAAAAACAATAACATACATTGTACAAAGAATTTGATTAAATATATTGTCAGTGTCTCATGTAAAAAAAACGGATAAAGTAATGTATTGTTAAAAATATTATAACTTTATTCAACTTATGTTTGGCGGCTCCCTGGAACTTAGAGCAACTAGAGGAGTCAAAGGTTATATGACGCCATTGACGGGCGACAAAATGAAACGTCCCATGTCTTCAAATTAAATTACAAATTTCTCTGTGTTAGAAAGTTGTTGGAAACATTTAGGATAATGTAAGTACACAACTAACAAATATATATAATATAAGTATAGTGATGTTTGCTTTTTTAATGCAAAGTACGTCTTTTGTTATTGTTTTGGAAAACTACATATTGTACCTTTAATAGTGTCTTCTAAATGACTAAAATTGAAATGTAATACAAAGGCACCAAAAGAGAAACAGTAAGAGAACCATGGCCACCGTGATGCAGTTGTGCTGCAAGGTAGCAGTTTAGATCACAGCGCCACACTGTGGTAAGACTCTATTTCTTTTGTTTTTGTCAGCTGCTGTTGTCTGATGACCTTTAGAACAAGACGTCTTAATCCAGGTTGAGCTAGACGTCACGCTGCAAATTAATTGGCATAAATCAGAGACATTGGCTAACCGTTCGGCTGAGAGGTACACTGCTCAAAAAAATTAAGGGAACAATTAAATGACACAATGTAACTCCAAGACTTGGAGTGTACCTTTCACTTCTGTGAAATCACACTGTCCACTCAAGAAGCAACACTGATTGACAATCAATTTCTCAGTTCCTATGCTTCCTGGCTGATGTTTTGGTCACTTTTGAATGCTGGCGGTGCTTTCACTCTAGTGGTAGCATGAGACAGAGTCTACAACCCACACAAGTGGCTCGGGTAGTGCAGCTCATCCAAAATGGCACATCAATACAAGCTGTGGCAAGAAGGTTTGCTGTGTCTGTCAGCGTAGTGTCCAGAGCATGGAGGCGCTACCAGGAGACAGGCCAGTACATCAGGAGACGTGGAGGAGACCGTAGGACTGCTACCTCCGCCTTTGTGCAAGGAAGAGTAGGACGAGCACTGCCAGAGCCCTGCAAAATGACCTCCAGCAGGCCACAAATGTGCATGTGTCCACTCAAACGGTCAAAAACAGACCTCATGAGGGTGGTATGAGGGCCCGACGTCCACAGGTGGGGGTTGTGCTTACAGCCCAACACCTTGCAGGACGTTTGGCATTTACCAGAGAACACCAAGATTGGCAAATTCGCCACTGGTCCCCTGTGCTTTTCACAGATGCAAGCAGGTTCACACTGAGAATATGTGACAGACGTGACAGAGTCTGGAGACGCCGTGGAGAATGTTCTGATGCCTGCAACATCCTCCAGCATGACCAGTTTGGCGGTGGGTCAGTAATGGCGTGGGATGGCATTTCTTTGGGGGGCCGCACAGCCCACCATGTGCTCACCAGAGGTAGCCTGACTGCCATTAGGTACCGAGATGAGATCCTCAGACCCCTTGTGAGAACATATGCTGGTGCTGTTGGCCCTGGGTTCCTCCTAATGCAAGACAATGCCAGACCTCATGTGGCTGGAGTGTGTCAGGAGTTCCTGCAAAAGGAAGGCATTGATGCTATGGACTGGCCCGCATGTTCCCCAGACCTGAATCCAATTGTGTGATTTTGTTGTCAGCACATTCAACTATGTAAAGACGAAAGTATTTCATACGATTAGTTCATTCATTCAAACCTATGATGTGTTATCTTACTGTTCCTTTTGTTTTTGAGCAGTGTATATTACAGAGAAAATAAAGTACTTTGTTCAGCTATGGCAAATGTTCTGCTAGACCAAGGAAGATGCCAGCAGTGGATGACCCAAGATTATTTATAATTGTAAAGGAAAAATAACAAAAAGCCGTCAAACAGATTTGTAATACGCTTCAGAAAGAAGGCGTGTCAGGCATATTCATTCACGTTAGAATGCCTTAAATGTACTTCACTCACTGTCTTCAACTGCATTTTGATGAATACAAAATGAGACTGACAGAGAGTGCAGAAAATTGCCCATATTCTGTTCATCCAATGAACCTCATTTCACTACTGAAATATTACTGTGTCCAGGAATTTGGTAGGTCAAAATGAAATTGATGATCCAAACACCCAATTATTTATCAATGAAAATCATGGATATTGTCAGGGGTGCATAAACCTTTGCATATGACTGTATCTCTTACAAGCTAGCTCTAATATTTTTATCACAACCTTCGTAAAATAATGGCATAACTCATTTTTTGTCAAAAAATTCTTTTTTGCCAAAATCATCTCCTCATAATGCCTCACTTCTGGTAAAACAGGTCATGCAAACCTTTTTGAGTGAAATTGTTAATAAATATCATATTCAATATTTGGTTCAGTTTTTTGTGTTTTCTGAAAAACCTGAAAAAATGATTTGGGACATTATTTTAGGAAGGTGATGATATGTAACTACCGTCTACCGTGCTGGCTTGGTGTTGTTTCTGCAACCAAAATGCTTGCACATTGCCCTGTTGAAGCAACGATTATAAACAATGAAAAATGTCTACTAAAATGTGGCAGCGATTTGATTGGTCGCATTCTGTAGCTATTTGCCTAAGCAAATGCATAAGTAACCATTTAAATGTTTTCCTGCTCATTGTTTACATGAGCTCTCCATCAACCAAGTGTTTTTAATTATTGTTTTTATTTAGCTACGGTATATTGAAAAATTGACAGGCATGCTATGCGATTTACTGCACGTGAATTAGTGTTTTGCCTTGTTGCCAGGCAATAAATTCTTCTCTTGCTCTATCAATGAAGAGGCTTCATAAACATTGTAACAACCCTGCAATACTTAAAATATATTTTTTATAAAAGGAGAAAATAAATACCGTCTGTCATTATTTCTAATACTCTACTACTCCAAATATGAAGTTTTCATGATCAAGTGACCGTTTGATTTCATGGGCGGTGCTTTAGTAAAACATAGATCTCGATACATTCCGTTCAAATTTGAGATTGATGCCAACCAAAAGAAAATAACTAGGACACCCTCCCCCCTTCATTATCAATGCTTCTTGCCGACAAGGCCTAGGGACACTTTCCAGACCAGTAAGTCAGTAGGACTTGGTAGTCAGATGTCAGCCAGTTCTGTGGCAAATAGGGAAGCACCAGAACTGGCTATGTGTCATTTTAGCCAGCTTACTGCAAAGCAAGATTTTGCGTTGCCAAACCAGGCAGCGTGAGTGAAGTTACATTTTTACGAAACGTAATCGTGAAATCTTTGCCGTCAACGATGTCTGTCGTCTGTTGTCATGCGATGATATAATCATCCTGTCGCGCAGCTCTACGACTAAGTTGTAAAAGTGACAAGTTTATTTAAGATTATGTAAATGTTTTTCATTAATTTGGATTCAATTATATAAGAAAAGGCTGTCTCCTCCCACAGAGTTTATGTTTTTCAATGTCAATACCGTAAAATTTAAGCTGTCAGCCTGCACTTTTCAAATCCAATTTGCTGGCAAACTCAGCCTAAACCATCTGACTGGTGTCACTGTGAGTGTGTGCGTTTGTGTGTGTGAGTTTGTGTGTGTGTTCATGTGTGCGCGTTTGTGCGTTTGTGTGTGTGTGTGCGTTTGTGTGTGCGTTTGTGTGTGTGTGCGTTTGTGTGTGTGTGCGTTTG
>JACXGM010031615.1:0-12905 GCA_016801145.1 Umbra pygmaea
TTGCATAGATAGGTAGTGTGTCCATGTTCATGTGTTGCTAAAGTTAGTCTATTGTTGGATAAAACAGACTCTAGTGAATGTTTTTCAAATGTAATCGTGTTTTCACATGAGACACTAAAAATGTATTTTACATAAATATATGTATATATAATATAAATATATATAATATAAATATATATAATAAAAAAGTTATAAAAAAATTGTTATAATTTTTTTCTATCACATGCTCGCATTGTTTCTTTACACACAATACAATTGCATTTGGTTACAATTCACTAGCTTTATAATGAATTAACAATGGTTATTGCAATGGATTAAAACAAGTGCTATTGTTTAGAAAAAAGTAAAATCTGAGTTTGCGTTGTTGGAAAAATAGTTTTTTCAGGCTCTGCATACACCACCTTCACAATGAAGTAGACTAGTCTATAAAGGTGCATTGTGAAAGATAAACACACAGTGACAGGAGGCCTGGGAAGTACACAAACAGAGACTAAGCAAGACGAGCAAGATGAAAAGACACAGATAAGTATTTGGCAATGCTGCCAAAGATGACAATTGTTTTATGGCTACTGTTGGGGATAGAGACAGGATCCTTGCTGTGAAGTGGGGCTAGGTGAAGATAACGTTAACCTAGACAATGAAGAGGACATTACGTTTTTTCCCGCCCGCCATCACCAACCGTGTTATCGACGTTGACACAGATGAGGTGGAATAGTTGTCCATTGCTGGCCTTTTTGACACCGATGATGACAATGATGAGTTCCATCATGACTATTAGTTTGTGTAGTGCTACACTTTGTGTTCTCTGATTTCCATCTTCTTTTTGGAGTAAAGAAGTGTATGCAGGTTTTAAAGGAGGTTTTTTTCTCCTCTCCAAACTTTACTTCTCCATACATTAGCTTTATTTGCTTATCCACCATTTAGTCAGTACATTTTTTTTCGTTCTCTATTAAAGATCGGACTGGGGGGCCCCATACATACCTTCGCCTTGGGCCCCCAATTTGCTTAATCCGCCACTGGTTCTGCTATAGATAAGCTAAATGCAAATTGTGTACTACACATAGGTACTCCGAAGTGGTGTGTAATATGTACACCTTTGCCTGATATACAGTAGCCTACATATGCCACATCGCGATTAAAAGATACAGAATACCTAAACTTAACTTTAAACACACTGGAGTCCTTGTTTTGTACATAAGTGCCTAACTCTAACCTTACATCTAACTTTAACCCTAACCACACTGGCGTGTTGCCTATGCTTAACAGTTCCCATACTTGGTTCAGGAATGTTGCCTAAACTTATCCGTTCCACATATGCACGTATCTATTTCATGCAAATATTTTATTTGCCTTATGTATAGCAGAATAAAACAACATTTTGGTAAATATACGCATGGATTGATAGTGAGCTTGCCAAAATTATATAAAAACTCCATAGTACATCTTTATTAATGATAACGTTTTATACTGTACTTAACATTTAGAAAATAAAAAATGACTTTTAAATTATGCAACTCAGGATAATTTCAACTAAAGAAGTATATTTTTCAGCTGCCCTTTAATTGTGTTCTCCAAATTAAACATTTTCCGCTTTCAATAGTCCATTCGTCATCACGGAATGGCAGCGCACCAATTCGCTTGTCAACTTGTGTGATGTTTCCATGGAAACTGTGTTTACTGCTGGGCTGTGTTCTAAAAATGGTACCAAAGTGATAACGGAGCCAGAACAATTTGGTGAATTGAGAATGGGACATGGTAAGAAATGGACCCAAATTAATGTACAGTACAGAACCAATACTTGGATTCCTCTTTATAATTATTTCATTGTAGTGTGTCTGATACAGCTCCTTTAAATGAAAACTAACAATGAATGATCAAATGTGAGATTTTATATTTGAAGGTAAGTAAAATGAACTAAACAGAGGGATATCATTATATTTGGCACTGGAAAAATAGATATTTATATATTTAACAATGCTTTCTGGCTATCCATTTGTGCTCTTTCTATAGTTATTGAGACAGCTTTAAATAACGGCGGCGCTGGTATTGCTGCCGGCGCCACTGTCACCCTGTATTTTTTACATCAGAAAGGTTGAGTGTTAATTTCTTTAAGAGGGGAGCAACTCTTGCTATCTTGAAGTCTGTAGGGACGAGTGTTGGGTAAAGTTACTTTTACAATTACTTCTTAGTTACTTGTTGAGTTCACAAGTTTTGGGAAGTCCCTAATTAAGACAAAATGATCAGATCAATGGAGTTTATATCTTACTGACCATAATTTATATTTTCTTTACTCTTTCTATTTGCGTTATAGGTCACTGTTAAGATATGAACTCCATTTACCTGATAGATTTGTCTTAATTAGGGACTTCCCAAAACTTGTAAACTCAACAAGTAACTTAAAAGTAATTGTAAAAGTAACTTTACCCAAAACTGGTGGGGACAAATCCAGTGGTCAGTGATGAGTTGATGAGAGAGGTGAGAAATGTGAAGAGGTCTGCAGAAGGAAGGGGTCAAGTGGGAATGTTGTTGGATAGCCGGATCTCACTTGCTGCACGATGTCGACCAGTCAACACACAGGGAAGGCGTTACGGATATCATCAACCTTCTCAAAATGGTCCACACAAGCGTTCGCTTTTTACCATTTGCCTGTTTCCGAATTTGACTTAAAATTTTAATTCTCCTCGATTTAGCTTGACATTTAATATTTGTTAGTTTATATTGTTGATAATTTTTTTACATTATAAGCACAGCAAAGGGATCACAGCTGTAGGCTACACTCTGTCACACCCTAAATTATATTCACCTGTGCTACCTGTTCCCCCCATCCATGTGTTCCATGTGTGCTGATTGTTTCCTGGTGTATTTAACTGTTCTCTCTCCCTGTTCTGGTTGCCAGTTCGTCTTGTGTGTTTCCTGAGTCGTCCCAGACGTTTTTTTGTTTCTCAGTGTCTCCCAGTATCTGTTTCTAGATTACCTGTGTACCGAACCCTGCCTGCCAAGTACCTGATTCCGCCTGCTGTCTGTCTGTGCCTTATTGACAAGTATTATCCATGTACCAAACTTTGTCTGTCCTGCACCTGAGTCAGCCTGCCACTTTTTTGGATCAATAAAATCCAGTTACACTCATACCTGCCTCTGCTGTCTACATTTGGGTCTAGGCCTGAGCCTTAATATACTCAATGCAGGTAGTGAGACATTTAAAGCTCATTGTACATGCGGGTTTGTCTGATAGAGATTAAAATAATTTTTATTAAGTTTATAAAGAAGAATGTCCTAAAGTTAACACAAGTACAAACATGTATGTGCAGGTTATGCTTCAGAACATAATTCCACACATGCATTGATTGAAAAAATATAATGAAAATGGAAATGCTAAACAACCTGTTGCTGTTCATTGTCATTTAAATTGGAGAACTAAAATGTAATGTTGGACAAAGGAGGTGCATTTTTTATTTTACTTTCGTTTATACAAAGAAATCAGTATTGAGACCTAGATCTCCTTTACAGCTGAGCTTTACATTGAACAATAAGTAAAAGATGTACTGTATACCCGTAGTATAAGCCAATGGTAGCTCTAAGATTTGCCAGTCTACAGATCATGTTTGATAACTGTTGATTTTGCAGTGATCAATAACGGCAAACTCGATGACTCAAATCAGATGTCCACAAACCAATGGGTGACGTCACACATGTTCCGTCCAATAGTATATACAGTGAATGAGTATCCTATGCTACCTGGCAAAACTTTGAGGTGGAATTTCAGTTGCAAATGTGTTAACATTTAACTTGCAATTTCTGGAAAAATGCAGGCCTCTAGTTTACAATTTTACATTGCATTCATCGAAGTATATACACAAACAATACAGGCTAGATCATTCTAACTGGCTACACCCAGCAGGTCGAGTGACTTCTATAGCCCAAGACAACGTTCACTGTATCCTGTAATGATACAATCGGTCGCTAATTCCACTGAAGTCGATCGAGAGCTATACCACCTAGCCAGCTCCAATTGATACAGATTGAGCAATATTCTGTCAACGATAATTTTTTATTTTACATTGCCTTCATCCAAGTACATACAACAATGCAAGCTAGATTATTATGCTAACCGGCTCCTTACCTCTGCTAGTGCTAGACCCTCTGGATTCGGCTAGTTTTTCCAGTTAAGTTTGGGGATTCTTAAGAAAGTTTACATACACATCTGTCCTTGTGAAACTCGGTTGATCTAACAAACATACGTAATCATCTTCTTGGCTGGAGATGGTTGAAAGCAAAAATGTAGCCCACTACGACAAACAGATTCTGTCTCTGTTGCCATTGCTTGGCAGTTCACCCTGGGCAGAATAATAGCTTTCCCTGGTGGCCAATTCCAGTATATTCCATACTTATTCATTGATGTATTCCGGCTAAAACATGTATGTTTGTATATTACCATTCAATAACACTTGATGAAAGTTTAAATTGTCCAGCTCTTCTGGCATTATTTCATCACTTGCACTACCCATTGTAAAAATAATAATACAGTGCCTTGCGAAAGTATTCGGCCCCCTTGAACTTTTCGACCTTTTGCCACATTTCAGGCTTCAAACATTAAGATATGAAACTGTAATTTTTTGTGAAGAATCAACAACAAGTGGGACACAATCATGAAGTGGAACGAAATTTATTGGATATTTCAAAGTTTTTTAACAAATAAAAAACTGAAAAATTGGGCGTGCAAAATTATTCAGCCCCGTTAAGTTAATACTTCGTAGCGCCACCTTTTGCTGCGATTACAGCTGTAAGTCGCTTGGGGTATGTCTCTATCAGTTTTGCACATCGAGAGACTGAAATGTTTGCCCATTCCTCCTTGCAAAACAGCTCGAGCTCAGTGAGGTTGGATGGAGAGCGTTTGTGAACAGCAGTTTTCAGTTCTTTCCGCAGATTCTCGATTGGATTCAGGTTTGGACTTTGACTTGGCCATTCTATCACCTGGATATGTTTATTTGTATACCATTCCATTGTAGATTTTGCTTTATGTTTTGGATCATTGTCTTTTTGGAAGACAAATCTTCGTCCCAGTCTCAGTCTTTTGCAGGTTTTCTTCCAGAATGGTCCTGTATTTGGCTCCATCCATCTTCCCATCAATTTTAGCCATCTTCCCTGTCCCTGCTGAAGAAAAGCAGGCTCAAACCATGATGCTGCCACCACCATGTTTGACAGTGGGGATGGTGTGTTCAGGGTGATGAGCTGTGTTGCTTTTATGCCAAACATAACGTTTTGCATTGTTGCCAAAAAGTTCAATTTTGGTTTCATCTGACCAGAGCACCTTCTTCCACATGTTTGGTGTGTCTACCAGGTGGCTTGTGGCAAACTTTAAACAACACTTTTTCTGGATATCTTTCAGAAATGGCTTTCTTCTTGCCACTCTTCGATAACGGCCAGATTTGTGCAGTATACGTCTGATTGTTGTCCTATGGACAGACTCGCCCACCTCAGCTGTAGATCTCTGCAGTTCATCCAGAGTGATCATGGGCCTCTTGGCTGCATCTCTGATCAGTCTTCTCCTTGTATGATCTGAATGTTTAGAGGGACAGCCAGGTCTTGGTAGATTTGCAGTGGTCTGATACTCCTTCCATTTCAATATTACCTGAAATGTGGTAAAAGTTCGAAATGTTCAAGGGTGCCGAATACTTTCGCAAGGCACTGTATCTCTCTAACTTGTTATTTATGTATTTATGGGAAAAATGCAAGCAAAGAAAAATGTATTCATTAGTTCACTAAAGAATTAAAAAATATACATTTTAAGGTCTTATTCCACGAATCAGTTCCATTCAGGGGCGGGACAAATCAAGATCAGGAAGTGAACCAAACTCCTCCTCGGCGGTGACATAAAATACATTACTGGTCACATTTCTGGACACTTGCAGTGGAAGTACAACATGCATTGAGAAGTTGTTTTCAAAGTTTGACACTTGGCACAATGATTCGGGGGTGTTTTTGGGGTCTGGAGGGATTCTTTAAGTATCCTTGTTTTTAAAAAAAAAAGCAATGCAGAGCTGTTTACAATTTTATCAGTGTCCACTAGATCAGGCAGAGAAGAACAACATATAATATGGCTAAACTAGAGTCGCACACTACATTTTTCTTCTGGCTTGCCCTTGGAGATAAGCAGTGTTGGTCCTGGCCAGATGGGAGGCCAGATTGCTACTGGAAGTGGTGTTGGAGGGAGACTAAGGGAGACTTACATCTGATTCAAATATTTTTCAATTTCCAATGTCTCAGGGACGTGAAGTGGAAATCATTCTCCAGGTAGAGTTCTATTTTTTAGTTGGGAAGTTCAATAGTGTCTTGACACTTTGTGGTCACTAGAAATCTTCTGGCACTTACAGGGCGAATATCATTAAAGTTTCTTGGCTGAAATGTCAGAGAAGGCCATCAAATCATCCCTAGTTTCCTATTCGCTCATTTATCCTGTCTTCTCCCCGTGTATTTGTTTTGTTTTGTAAATGTAGTATAGGTACTGAATGCAATCAATATGAAACAATATTTCCATCTGGATGAGACTAAATGACTAACAAATTACATTAATAAAGTAATACATAATACACAGGTATATGGATTGCATCAAAATGTAATTAGTGTAACATATAATTATTTTGTACATTGTACAGGCATGGTCAAAAGTTTTGAGAATGTCACAAATACTAATTCTCACAAAGTCTGCTGCCTCATTGTTGATTCTGGCAATTTGCAAATACTCCCGAATATCATGAAGAGGGAACAAATGAATTGCAATGAATTGCAAAGTCCCTCTTTGCCATAAAAATTAATTTAATCCCCAAAAAACATTTCCACTGCATTTCAGCCCTGCCAAAAAAGGACCAGCTGCCATCATGTCAGTGATTGTATTATTAACACAGGTGAGTGTTGACAAGGACAAGGTTGGAGATCACTCTGTCATGCTGATTGAGTTAAAATAACAGACTGGAAGCTTTAAAAGGAGGGTGGTGCGTGAAATCATCGTTCTTCCTCTGTCAACCATGGTTACCTGCAAGGAGAAACATCCCATCATCATTGCTTTGCACAAAAAGGGCTTCATAAGCAAGGATATTGCTGCTAGTAAGATTAAACCTTACTCATCCATTTATCGGATCATCAAGAACTTAAAGGATAGAGGTTCAATTGTTGTGAAGAATGCATCAGGGCACCCAAGAAAATCCAGCAAGTGCCAGGCAGGTGAGAGCGCATCTGCATGCACAGTGAGACGAAGACTCACTTTTTGGATTGCTACTAAGTTGAATCTTTCCGGTTTACAAATTACTTCTTGGTCCCGATGTTTCAGAACTGCAGTTTCTCTGGAGTATCGTGTATTTCGGTGTTTTAACCATGTTCCATTACTGTGTGGTATTGCCCATGTGTTTTTCTGCATTTAGTTTTCCGTACAATCGTTGCCGCAGATGTTCTACAAATGGTGTATTGTGGTATGGTGTAAGGGTTTGTGCATTGATGATATTTCGGTTGATGCATATTTTAGTTCATGATTAGGCAAGGCAAGTTAATTTATATAGCACATTTCATACACAATGGCAATTCAAGGTGCTTTACATCAATTTTAAGATTAATAAGATTATGTTGTAATGATTTGGTGGATGTGAATGCATTGTTGCATGGTCTATGGGGATATTGTATTACTTATGTTTATACCTTACTAATTTCATAATGTCATGTTTTAAGTGATTTCTTAATTTATTGGTGGTTCAATGTTGGTAACTTCTTAAAATTGAAATGTTATTGGTGTTTTGGGTATTATTATTGCAATTATTTGCACAGGTTATTAGTTATGTACACTGTGTTTTTAAAATGTATCCCCTTACTGTGTAATGGTTGCCCATGTGTTTTCCTGCATTCAGTGTTCTGTGCGGTCTTTAACTCAATCTTTTCTACGAAGGCGTAAGTATTCTAGCGGGGTTCTGGGATTATGTCTGGCTATTATTTATGTGGAAGCTTCAGTGATTTTATAATTTATGTAATTGATTACATGGTTTATTAGTAGTTCACGTGAACGGCTATACACTTTTTCTGAATTCCCTTTCTGAATTCTGTTTTAATTAGTTTTTGTGTGGGTGTGTAAGCATTGCTACATGGTCTAAAGGGATATTGTATGATTTACCTTATGTTTATGCATAATTGCTTTTCTAAATGTCATGTTTTCTGTAATGTAATGTATGAGGTGTGATGTTGGCTTGATAATTATGTATTCATGCGTGGGAAACTACCATGGATGACTGTAAGGATCGCACATCTAGTGTGTTGGTGTTATCTTCCGTTTCGGTTACACAATGAAATTGTTATCTCTACCCCTCTCAGACAGGTCATTAATTTCTCAGTGGGGCTTCTTGGTATTTTCTGTGTTGTTGAATTCTGTTTCTGTACTGTATGTTGGAGTTGGATTGTTTTTATTACAGGACTATATTATGTAGTCGTGTCAGTCTTCTGGTTAGCATAACTGGATTGCTGTCATTCTCGGGTAGTTTATGTTTGTGTACTGTGTTGCTGAATTCATTGTTTGGGGTTTCTGTCCTCCGTGGTAGCTGGTCGGTACATTGCCTTGGGTTCTTCTTTTATGATTGTCAATCCTGTCACTGTTGTTATGTTTTGGCCTGATGGCATTTAATTCCATATAGATTTCCTTCGGTTGTTGTCAATGTTTTGACGGTGTTACCGCTACCCTATGGGTTAGTATGTCGCATTTGGGGTGAGCAGTGTTCAAAGAAGGTTCTCAGGGAAGAGGTGTAGGTTCTCTGGTTAGAGGCGTAGGTTCTCTGGTTAGAGGCGTAGTTTCTGTAACGTCCAGCCCTGGATGGGCTGTGAGGGGACTCTGTTTCCTTTGTGTTGCTCCCCTATGTGTCTTGTTCCCAGTGTGTATGTATTTTGTTCTTAGTGTTTTTCAGTGGTATATACGGTGGTTTAGTTAGTCTGTTTAAATTTTGACAGTTGCTGTCCCATGTGTATTGTTGTGTTTTGGTTCCCCCTTGTGTTTGTTTCGTGCATTACGTGGTGTCATGTTCTGTGTCTGTTAAGGTTCGTTCAGTTGATTATGTCCCAGGTGTTTTTCATTAGCCCTCATGTGATTTAGTATTTAGTTCGTGTGTTTTGTTCTGTCCGTGTCGGTCACTGTTCCATGTTACGTGTTCCTGCTGCGTGTTCTTGGTAACTAGTATTGGAGTATCTTCAGTTTAGCCCCTCGTGGCAGTGTTTGTTTTCTAAGTGTTATTTCTATTAAAATTCATAGTAAAGATATCATGTACATGCACTAAGCCCTATTAAGAACCGTTAAGGGCTTGATAGTAAAAATACATAAAATTCCATCACACTTACCAAAGCTGCTCATTATTTTAAAACGAAGTCCATCCTCCCGTCTTTAAAAAAAATACTTCTATGATGCGGTTGTACTACACATCTTTGCGATTAAGTTCCAATAAAAGTTCTTGTTCTATCGCCATGGAGCCCAGTGCTGACAATCGATCCTCCCCGGTCCTAAATTCTACTATCCTACTTCTTCACCTCCATCTGTCATTCTGCTAAAAGTAAAAATCTAACAAGCTAAAAATTGAAAGTTTAAATAAATCGGAGACAGTGCTCAGTCAGGTGCAGGCTAGTTCTAGTTCGACTGGGAAACTTAAAAAAACGTAAAGCTGGCTTGCAGAAACCATAGAAACTAAATCTATACAAGCCTTATCAAACTGTTTTGCTTGGTCATTTGATTAGTACACATAAAAATGGCAACTGTCGTTAGTTGTCACGGTAACAACACGCAAATCGGTTTAATGCGGAAGTAGGCTGTAGATCTTTGCAAAGAATGGTACACGTAAAAATGGCTGCCGCTCTGACCGTTCTGCTACATTTTTTTGCATTGGAATGGCACTTTTAATCATTCCATTTTTATGGCAGAAACGCTGTAGTTGGTCAAAGAACACACCCTACATGGCAAAGTCGAAATCTGATTGGTTAAAAATATGACAATCAACAACAAGGTCCTAATGGGCTTCAACAGCAGATGGTATTCACTCGGAATTCTGAATGCCCCAGTCTACCCGGAGACAACACAGATGAAAAAACCTTATTGGATAAAAGCTTTCATTTGTATGAGCTGCGCTAAAAGCAAGGAACCTGAACAGAGCGTAATGTAGCAATTGATTTACCTTATAGACTAATTGAAATGAACTTTGTAAAATATATATATTATTAATGAAAAAAATATATTAAATAAGTACCAATATATATTTCTGATTCTGACTATCTTTGAGCCTGCAGAGAAGGCCTTGCAGGCCCTGACGGCCCACCACTGCTGGTTAGACACGAAGGTTCTCTGGTAAGAGATGAAGGTTCTCTGGTAAGAGATGAGGGTTCTCTGGTAAGAGATGTTGGTTCTCTGGTAAGAGATGTTGGTTCTCTGGTAAGAGATGTCAGTTCTCTGGTAAGAGACACAGATTTATTGTAAAACATTTGGCTCCTTTTAACTAATCACATGTTCTCACCTTTTATTAGTTCAAACTAAGTCCGGTTTGCATTGATACTGAGAAGTTCAACAAAGGATGTGGTGTATGACATCCTGGTGTAATTTCTCCTATTGATATCTATTTGTTCTTGGATTTTCATGTCTGAATCTGTCTATGGTGTCTTCTGGTCATCATAGACACTGGCAAACACCCGGCATGCTACTTATTTTTGTCCAAACTGAGCCAACTAGTGGAATGCCTCCTGGGCTGTATGCCACGCTCCTTCTGCATCTGCGTGGCCTAGTCATTGTGATCGATGTATGAGTCGACTCTGAAGAGCATGAGGTGTTGTCAATCTGGCGCCCTTAAAAGGAAAGGGAGATGTATCTCTGATTGGTTTATTGCATGTTACGCCCAGCGCATAGACTCTTTTATCCGCTGTCAAACTAGGAAAAGTGAATTTGGTCACGCCCAAAGCGCACTTGCGCCATAAGCTTCAGGCCATGCGCTTAGATCGTTAAAATAGGGCCCTAAGTGTATTTGTATGCATTTATGATTTATTGTCTGTATTTCAGTTTTATATCATTAGTTATTATATTGCATTATATATGCATTGCATGTAGTTCTTTGTTATGTGTACTTTCCTTTTAATTGCTTGTGACACCTCTCTCTAGTTTGGCCATTACTAGGATAGGGTTTAGGTTAGGTTAGGCTGGTTCCTGTAGATCTGATGATTAATGATTATGTTCAGCCGTGTTCTATTAGCCAGTTTGTTCTTCATAAAAGGTGTCCAACGTGCTAGAAAGAAATAAAACAAATATGATGGAATTCCCTGTGCTCAGGGAGATATGGGCCGCAGGGCTGACTCATTTTCCTGTCACATCATGAAAAGGCTTTTTAGCAATTAATCTGACATCCACAAACATGTCAAATTTGTGAAGCTTTACACAAACACACAACATATGTTGGAGAAATAACTTGTTTCGCTCAACTCCTGCAAAGGAGCAGGGCAGGTGAAGAGTGAACATGAATGAAAATGCACCAAATGAATTGTATGAAATGTGACTTGCCTTCTCCACTTGCGCATCATTAGGCAGCTTATGTTTATGGGAGTGGCACACAAAAGTGTGAGACAATGTGTGATTTCTCTTCACACAAAATAAATAAAAGCTGACTCAGGGGCGGTGTGTCAGATTTCTAGTGTTCATTGATGGAAAACGTGACTATCCTTGGTACACAAAAAAAAAAAAGGGCTAGATTTATCAGGCCGTTTGCGCCTGTTTCCAGGCGCTAATTGGTCGCAAAGACGGACGTAACCAATGCGGGCTATTTACAAACCAGGCGCACTTGGGTAAAATCGCAGATTGCCTGCCACATGAGCAACAAGAGACAAGTTGCGCTTTCAAAATGTGTTTGTGGGAGGGTCATGGGGAAAGTGGGAGTTCCACTCAAAAAGGTGGGAGGATACGCATAAAGTGCACCTAATTATATATTCCGTGGTATTTACAAAGACTGCCAGTAAAAGCGCTCCTCTATTCTGCGGGGGGAATTTTCCGCCTCTTAAAAGCAGGTCTAAACCAGCAAGCGCGTTTTCCTGTGTGTTCAAATATAGCTGGGTCAGTGACAAATAAGGGTAGGTATGATGTCCAAATCAAAAATATGCTTTGAACTTGTTAAAACAACATGTTAGATGTTTGTTTAAATCTATAGTTTATATTCCTGTTGGTGTCATAACATTTTATATTACATTCTTCCATTTTTAACCAACTAAAAAATCACAGTTCCATTAAATTGTCAAATGGTGTAACCACAAAAGCACAACAATTATTAAATAATTCACCCTACTAGAAGTTATGCAAGTGTACTTGTGAAAATAAGTTATTTATTATGAAATAACATGTTGAAGTATATTTAAAATATTTAAATTCTTAACTTAGATAACATGGGTTTTTGTTGTACTGAGCAAGTCAGTATGTCATAGACATGAATGTTTTCTCTCTATTCTTGGGTCAGTTGGTTTAAAATAGTTTTAAATTTCATTTTTATAGTGTAGTAGAGTCCTAAAATCCTATTCATTGTAATTTTTTTGCGCAATATCAGATTTTTTAGAGAAACATTGGTTACACCAATTGACATTTATCGGTTACACCAACTGACCATACAATCTTTACCACGAATGACAAGCAATTGACAAATGAAATTGATTGAAAAGTCATGGAGTAAAGTTATTTAGGTATATTTAGCTTTGCCCTGTGTTGATGGGAAGATAGAAATGACTTATTTATTGTTTAAAATGCTATCATGAGTCAGAAGTTTAAAATCACAATGTGGCAAATGTTGCCGCATCTACATGCACATATATATGTTGAATTACTCATGTAAATTCAACATGTAGGATATATTACACTAACAAAATAAGTAAAT
>JACXGM010031616.1:0-12905 GCA_016801145.1 Umbra pygmaea
GACCATATAGTCATTATGAAAGTGTTTACTAAAGTAATAAATCCAAGTGAGAAGTGGCTCAATTTCTCATAGACTTCTACAGAATCCAAGCTCTTTTGCAACCTGACACATCGCCCCCAGCGGAATTCAGATAGAATGCAGGTTTAAGGCACTTCCTCATTTGCCTCAATTTGTGAAACCGGATGCTCACCCTGTGTTTTTTACATTTTGTTTTACATTTTGTTTTAATACCGTTTTTCGTTAGCATGCCAATTAATATCAGTTAGCTACCTACATTACTTCTCCCTCTCGTCTAAAATTGTCACATCCTTAAACAAGATATCTGCACCCGTAACGGCAAATTCGATGACCCAAATTAGATCTTAACAAACCAATAGGTGACGTCACACATGGTTATATCCAGTAATTATACAATCAATGGATGGAAGTGAAAAAACACATTTATTTTATTGCCTCAAACTTTCTGCCAGACATTGTATGAGAATTATCTTTAATGTTTTTAGATTTGCGCAGTGCATTATTTCTATAATCCAGTATTTGGTGAATTATTTTCGTTCTTTCCTTTTTTGCAAAGTATTATTATTTATATGATCCACTACCTACGGTACACATCACTACTGATTCTTTTTGTTCATTTTGAACTATACGAACCAAAATTATTCGTTCATTTGAATGAATGAGATCCAAAGACAGTCAGTAAAAATAACTTCCCATCACTAATATGTTGCCAATAGACCACGGTTAACACTGTGTGCAGGCAATCCACCTTGTCTCGTGCCTACGAACAGCTCTTACTGTACGTACACACCGCCACAGACTTGAGCTTCAAAGTTACCAGAAGTCATTCATTTTCAATGAAAGCCGGCTTCTTTCAGCTGCAAGGACCGGCAAATCAGTCGGCGTCGCGTTTTGGCCGTTTTGGGCGAACAGAGCGTCAAGCAGAAAAGTTGAAGTTTGTTCAACTTCATGGTAATGAGCTATGACGCGGTTCAGCGGCAAACGATAGTCAACCAATCGAATTTTAAGTATGTCTGCTAGTCTTCCTTGCTTGATGTGAATGTCCTGCCACGTCAGAGCGGCCAAAAGCATCTAAGCTTCCCCGTACTTTTTTGACAAGCGTCCTTGACAGGGCATCCAGAGCTTCTTTTGAAGGTCAAGTCTGTGGTGGTGTGTACGTACAGTTAGTGGTAGCTACACTAGTATATTTCCTTGCTGTCATCCAATCAACATTTAACATTGCGCATTCAAAAGAACACTCAACTGATACAATATGAACCTAATGATGTACAGAACACTGAAATGTCATTAATATAATCTTTATTATCGTCATTAATATACTTGACAACACTGGTAGAATTGCAAAAAATTGACAAAGAGAGCGTAAGGTGAACCCCAAACCAGGTGTTCCATACATGTAAAGTCCGAAATCACGGTTCCAGACATGTAAAGACCTAAAGGCCGAAACACATTAGGCGGAAGAGCGGCATCGCGCACAAATATAATGAGTGCCCTGGCTACGCTCTTCTAAACCGCTGCGCCCAGCAAAGTGATGTGCATCTCTCCAAAAGTCTCCAGGTATCATGGATAACGCTGACCTCTTGAAGCGCAACCAATCAGATGACAGTTGGATGTCATACCGTTCCATTAACCATAATGGAAGAACTGATTTGCATGAAAGTTTCTACATAATCTCTCAAAACACATAAGTATATTTTGCGTGATTTGGTAAATTGCTCTATTTATATACAGACTCTGCCCACGGGAGATTGGTTTCTACAATGATGCCCTGCGCCATACCTTGCGTGGGGCGAAGCTGACACTGCCTCCCATGTGTTTCGAACTTAAACCAGGAGTTCATTAGGCAGCCAACGGAAAAAAACACAATGAAATAGTAAGTGACTTCATGGATGTGTCTAATAACAAAAAAGCGTTTTCCGCTGACATCCTAATGAATACTACCCATAAAAGGCATTGGGAAACTGTCAATATGAAGGAATCTCCATGTTCTTCTTTGAGCCAAACCAGACAATGGCATGTACACTACACTGTAAGGGTTACAAATGAATTACAGTACACTGAAAGTGTTCCAAATTCATTACAGTGCACTGAAAGTGTTAAAAAATCTTTACAGTACAGGTGTGGTCAAAAGCTTTGAGAAAAAATATAACAGTCTGCTGCCTCGGTTGATGATGGCATATGCATATACTCCAGAATGTCAGGAAGAGTGATCAGATGAATTGCAATTAATTGTAAAGTCAATTTTTGCCATGAAAATGAACTTAATCCCCCAAAAATATTTCCACTCCATTTCAGCCCTGCCACAAAAGGACCAGCTGACATCATGTGAGTTATTGTCTCGTTAACACAGCTGAGAGTGTTGATGAGGAAAACGCTGGAGATCACTCTGTAATGCTGATTGAGTTAAAAAACTAATTGGAAGATTTAAAGGAGGGTGGTGATTTAAATCATTGTTCTTTCTCTGTCAACCATGGTTACCTGAAAGGAAACGCGTGCAGTCATTGTTGCGTTGCACAAAAAGGGCTTCACAGGCAAGGGCAGGTGTGAGTGCATCTGCACGCACAGTGAGGCGAAGACTTTTGGAGGAAGGCCTGGTGCCAAGAAGGGCAGGAAAGAAGCCACTTCTCTCTGGGAAAAACATCAGGGACAGACTGATATTCTGCAAAAGGTACAGGGATTGGACTGCTGAGGACTGGGGTAAAGTAATTCTCTCTAATGAATCCCCGTTCTGATTTTTTGGGCCATCCAAAAACCACCTTGTCTCGAGAAGACAAGGTGAGCACTACCATCAGTCCTGTGTCATGCCAACAGTAAAGCATCCTGAGACCATTCATGTGTGGGGTTGCTTCTCAGCCAAGGAAGTGGGCTCACTTAACAATTTTGCCTAAGAACACAGCCATGAATAAAGAATGATACCAACACATCCTCCAAGAGCATCTTCTCCCAACCATCTAAGAACAGTTTGGTGATGACCAATGCATTTTCCAGCATGATGGAGCACCTTGCCATAAGGCGAAATTTATAACTAAGTGGCTTGGGAAACAAAACATAAAGGTTTTGGGTCCATGGTCAGGAAAATCCCCAGACATTAATATTATTGATCACTTGTGGTCGATCCTCAAGAGGCAGGTGGACAAACAAAAACCCACAAATTGTGACAAACTCCAAGCATTGATCATGCAAGAATGAGCTGCCATCAGTCAGGATGTGGCCCAGAAGTTAATTGAATGCCAGGGTGGATTGCAGAGGTCTTGAAAAAGAAGTGTCAACACTGCAAATATTGAGTCTGCATAAACCTAATGTAATTGTCAATAAAAGCATTTGACACTTATGGACTGCTTGTATTTATACTTAAGTGTACCATAGTAACTACTGACAAAAAAATCTACGAACACTGAAGCAGCAAACTTTGTAGAGACCAATACATTTGACCACGACTGTACACTAACTTTTCTAAAATCATTACAGTACACCGTTTTCCAAATTTATTACAGTACACTAAGTCTTCCAAATTATTTGAAGTCGAAAATGTTTTTCACGTATTATACTTTCAATGACAAAACCTTATTTCAGAATGGAAAACCTGAATTGTGACAATTGCATCAATTAACAGTACATAAAATAAACCTACCTGGATGGTACTATATGAGACCTAAACTGGTAAACAGCCCATGTCACTCCAGAACTGTTAGCTTTGATTAAAAGTATAGGAAAAACCATACTGATAAATTAAAAAAAGATAAAAGGACAACAACTACTGACTCCAAAGGCATAAAAAAATTGTCACAGTTATAACAGTTGGTAAATCTGAGCACCATCACTACACAGAATTACAGTGTTGTGTTTTACAGGTGGTTGGATCATTTAAACTCCTGTCAATTCAGGTGAATGACTTTATAATTCAACCATTGTGCCATTGGTCTTTAGTTGAAATGGGTTTGAAATAGAGTTGACACACACTTTGTTTGTATGTGGGAAGTGTGCTAGTTAACTGTCTACAATACTTGTGTTAATCAGATCATATTTGACCAAGACTCAACACTCCCTTCTATGAAGATCCTAACTCCCGTTTTAGGCAACACACCATCTGGTCCAGGATGTTACAACAGACCACAATGATTTCAGCTGCTGCACTGGTTTGCGACTTTTATGAAGTTAGTTATTTGTAATAAACAGGGAACAAATCCACAGTACATCCTCTTCAGTTGGTTAGGCTTCACAATAGAGCAGATCTCAATGGCCTTGGCCGTTGAGGACAGGCCACTTTATTTTATTGCCTCATCCCACTGCGTCTAAACCAGGTACGCACCAGATCTGATGGCATGATTTGAACATTGAGTTGGTACAATAATTGGGATGTATACTGGAGGCTTGTTCAATCATACAGAACCTCAATACTAACAACATTTTAGAAAGGATTTTGCATTTGACATAAACCAACTACTCCCAGCATATACTCCTTTCTTTAATGGAGCACTTTGAATGCTTCAAGTCAAGCATAATCAGTATTGAATTTAGCTTTTGTTTCTGATGCAAAAAGCATCTGCAGTTTTCATCCATAAGTCAAATATTATTCTGTTGTGTCACAAATACTTTTGCTTTTCTTGTCATATTTTATGCATAAATAGTTGTTACTGTTTTGCAGTCCAGGTAAACATATTTCATGCAACATGTAAACTTATGTAGAGTTTTTAAGGAATCAATTTCCTCATTGAGAAAGCATCCATTTTGAACTTTCCTGTCTAAATGTCTATTATCACTTCTCATCAACTCAAAACTTACATGATAACATTTCTATGCTTTGGAACCATTACAACAAGATAATGCATCTCTCTGCTCCTAACGGCTTAGCTAAAGCTAACCAGGCCTTTATTTCCAAATATTCCAAACCAAGGGGAATGGAATAACATTCTATTATTTAGCCAATAGGGTATAAACTAGGCCAAAAACTAATCCCAGTCTGTTGATGTCAGTGAGCAATAGCTATTGATGCTTTACTGTAGTATTTTACAGCATACAGTACATCAGATACAGTACATCAGATAGTTAGCCATTCTCCATAAATCCTCTTGGTAACAGGAAGAGGAGGTGATGTC
The DNA here is from genome assembly GCA_016801145.1 of Umbra pygmaea. Taxonomy (NCBI): domain Eukaryota; kingdom Metazoa; phylum Chordata; class Actinopteri; order Esociformes; family Umbridae; genus Umbra; species Umbra pygmaea. The sequence goes on from JACXGM010031616.1 coordinate 5,115, forward strand.
ATAGAGGGGTATTCTAGGGGAGAGGTATTGATACATCCTAATTCAGTGCCATGTTAAAGGTGAAAACAACAGTATCGCTGTAAAACAAAAAATGAGAAGCACCTGCAAGTCCAATTACAGAGACCATTTATGACAATCCCATGCCAACCCTTATAGATCCGATGAGTCAACACTCACAAAAAACCTTCACCTTTGGAGAACATCACATTAAAATACCTTCATGTCAATCACACACTCAAGAACCATGACTTAACAGAGAACCCCAAAAATAGCCCCAAATACTAGTTCAAATTCTCCTATCGACATTAGCAAACAATCAGTGATGTGGGCTAACATCTGCTCTATGGTTTTATAAATGCATTTAAACACATTTCAAATCTTTCAGTTAATGCGCCGTTCATTTCTGTTTCACATGCTATGGGGGTTTTACTCTCAGCAGTTTTCACACTCACAACTGATAAGGTAAAGGGAAACTGCATGTTGAGCTCTATGTGCACAGATATCATCATTTGTTATGTTCTATGGTTAAAAAAAATATTATGTTCTATGGTTAAAAAAAAATCATAGCAGCATGTTCATTATGTCTCTCTGACAAGCATCGTCATAAACCCTGTCTGTTGACATCTGACTCAGGATTCAAGTTGGCACAAAGGACAGAGGAAACCCAACGTATATAAAGTTTGGCCGCAGTCCCTATCTATATATTTATATTTGTATAGATATAAAAAATAAAAAGTATCAAAATAAATAAGAACATACAAATAATGAAAAGGGAAAAACTCAGATTTGGCAACATTGAGATCGATTTCTTCTCTAAAAGGTAGTGATATATTTTTACATAAGCCATCGTTTTTTGCTTGCCTTGTTTCACAGCAAGGCATTGAGACACACACAACATACACAGTTTAAGGAAGGTAAATTGTTAATATTGATATATTCATGTCAGCTAGTAACATTGCTATGATATTGATGTGTACAAGTCTGTACTGTACGTCCGTCTCCCAACCAATACTTCTTACCCCCCAGTCAAGTCCATTGTGAAATTAGAGTGAAGTTCTTGCTCTCTTTTAATAGGCAGTGCAAGTGATGAGTGTTTCTTCCTGCAATTATGGTAGGAGGGTGAGAAAATATGAGAGTGCAAAGACAGACAGGAATATCACCTTCATCGACAGTATAACCAAGCCAGACAGGCTATACTCGTCTCAGGATCATATGCCAGAACAAGGAATCAGGAAGAGATGGAGATGCACAGCATCATGGGATGGTAAAGAACGTGCAGGGTCAGATCCAAGGAGTCCTCTATGCCTCTATCATCCATTAGTCCATCTATTCCATCACTCCTCAATATGTCTGTCTCACCAGAAAGAAAGAAGGAATCATTTTATCAAGCGTTGTCCTACAATAGTCTTTTCTGTGGGACAAATTGTGAACAAATTTGTTTTGATGTCAGTCCCCCTTTTTCTTGGCTTTCCGTGTTGACAGGATATGCTTGTTGCAAGGTGAACGAGCAAACTGGAGTCACAGCAACTAGATCTAGAATAAAAACCAGGAATAGAAAGGGAGATTAAAGAGAGCAAGACAAAGACAGAGCGAGAGACCGAGCGAGACTTATGAATCAAGACAAAATGATAGAAGTGTAAGAGGGGCCATGGCATCAGCACAAAGCTGGAGCGGTAGGACCTTTCCAGCCCAGTATCTGTATTGTATCCCCAGTAGTCTGAGTCAGGATTAGGAACCTCAATTGTCCAGGATGTCTGCACACACCCTGCTGGTGTAGATTTGCGGTGTGGGGGTGTGGTTGGGGTCAGGGTGGGGTTGGTCCAGGTGGACCTCCGCATCGCTGTCCGTACTGCCCTCGCTGTCCAGCCTGTCTGTGGTGAGGGGCAGGGCGGGGTACATGGCGTTGGGGGGGATGGGGCTTGGCAGCAGGTCCTCGTCAGAACTCAGGTAGTCGCCCCCCGCTGACGAGGGGCTGGCCAGGCACAGGTCTGGGTAGCCGCCGCCACCGTCCCGGGAGCTAGGGGCGAACTTGGAGCGCTGCCCGCGGAGCTGCCTGATCTGAATAAGTAAGAAAGAGAGAGAATTGGCATGTTTATCTGGGTATTATTATCTAGGTTATTGCATAAACACACTGGCTGCAAAGTGACCCACATTTCTAAAGCAACCTAGTAGGATGGTCTAGGCTGTGGTATGTTCACTGCCAGGTACACATTAAATAGGTCAATAAAGCTTTTTCTTCAAGGTTAACTGAAAATCTGAACGCCTGTGGTTTTTTGCTGCCATTTCAGATTTACCTTGGTTTTCCTTTGAAAGAAACCTACCAGTTTGTGTGTGTGTGTGTGTGTGTGTGTGTGTGTGTGTCCATATTTAGTATCCTTGTGAGGACTCAGAAATTGTAAAACCAAGGAAAACTGGACATTGAGACGTTCACTAAGCCTCGTGAAGGGAAAGGCTCTTCAACTCACAATTTCAGTTTTGAGTCAGTAACCACAAGAAAAGGCACATTTAAGTAACGCTAGTGACCTCCAGTAGCATTAGAATGGACATTATTCTCACAATTTCAGTTTAGAGTCAGTAACCAGAAGAAAAGGCACATTTAAGTAACGCTAGTGACCTCCAGTAGCATTAGAATGGACATTATTCTCACAATTTCAGTTTGGAGTCAGTAACCACAAGAAAAGGCACATTTAAGTAACGCTAGTGACCTCCAGTAGCATTAGAATGGACATTATTCTCACAAATGTGGTTTTACTTGAACTTAACAGTATAAGCTTAAATATAAAAAAACAGCCTGCCATATTACACAGCCAGCTATAATTTGTTTGAGAACTAATTTGGGTCAGAATTGTCCGGGAAGCCTTAATTAGCGTTAGTTTTAAAATTACAGTTAGTTGTTTGGGGTTAACTGGCAGTATACATGCCTGAAAGCTATATAAATTAAGGTAGGTATGTTGCGTGATTAAAAAAGCCACAGCCCATCTCTAAATGTGTCAGCTAGTATGTGTACTGTACAGGTTTGCGTGAGCGAGTGTGTGTCTGATTGCAAGTACCACACTGACTCAATGTATGTACAGAAAGCTCTGAGATTTGTACCAAGTTAGGAGAAAAGGGAGGTTATGTGGTTAACCAATCGGAACACTTTGACTAGACACTCACTCGCCCACCCTTTCTTCCTCTCACTCTTTTTTCATGCAATACTTGTATCGACTATGGTCAATCAAACAACTGGTACGATTCTATCTGAGCCATTCTCGATACATGACAATATCAAATGTATTTTGAAACTTGAAAATCGACCTGTTCTGGAACATTAAATATAAAAGTTCAACAAAACAATGCATATGGTAATAACAGCAAGCATTGTTGCTTTAAAATGTGCAGATTGTGTATAATTCACTGCTGCAATTTCTTTCAGATTTAGAAAGAACTGAAAAGCACACAAGCACCCGATTCTCCAAATGTAGAAGAAAAAAACCTGTCGATGTCTTAAATTTTTAGAACGGAAAAATTATCACTTGTTGATTTAGACTTGTCACACGTTTTCCGGTAGTCTTCTCTGAAAGGCTCCTCATGACGAATATAACCTATAGTATGGTATGCACTTCAAGAACCAATGAACAGAAGTGGAGAAGGGCAGGGCTGTCCCATCACTCCCTCCACTGACACACATGCTTCTCACGCTCAGCCGCTCTCTGAATGAGCAATCATGGGCTGGTTCAGCTGAGTGTCTGAGGGCTCGTTTACAGATGTGACGAGCTGGGCTTTCTAGTTCCCACACATTTTTCATTAAATATCTTTAAGGTCTGGGGTTTTGAAGGGGCACAGCTTACAGCTGTTGTGTGGTTTGTGAATGTCATGCAAGCAATACCACTAAATACACAGTTAGAAGTAGTACAGAGTGGTTGTTGCATGTGATTTTATAAGGTCATACTTTGTGTGGCAACCAAAAATTACAAAAGCATGACTGGATGTGATTCAGATAGGTGGGATTCAATAGTTAACATAACACCAAACAGGTTCTGATTTCACTCTGTGTGTGTGTATGTGTGACCGTGAGACCTCGTTCTTCAGCTCGGCGATTTGGTCTCGGAGCTGGGTGATGTACTGCCTGGAGTCAGAGTGGTTAAGCTGGCCTTGTATCAATCCTTCCTCCTTCTGTAGGACAGATAGAAGTAGATGACTGGTTTACACATACATATTTATACATTAGATGTCTCCACCAATAAAAAAAATATATAACCCAACGATGGATTCACTTTATTGTTACATGCCATTTTATTAACGTCGATCCTGTACAAAGTTACAAACAAAAATGTTTTCAATATCCTTTTCAGGTCCTAAAATAATTTATTTGTAGTCTACACATTGCATCAAGTGTTTTTTTAATTACATCTCTATACTGTACTTATTATATTATATACTATATTATATTGAAGATATTGAGGTTGTCAGGAATATTTACTTATTTTTGTTTTGTCTGTAAGTCCAACAAAATAATATCTAGGTCTTGTTAGTCTGCTGTACATTGCAACTTCTAACCTATAACTGTGGTCTGAGTAATTAGAATAGCCAAAATTTTTATTCTTAAATGTAAATATTATCTTTATGACATGAGTCCGATTGGTTTAAATTACTTCGATATGTTGTCCATTTCTAGGCTGAGTGATGCTGGCCTAAATAAAATCAGAACATGTAGGATCCTGAAAGCCAAACAAAAGTTCTTATAGTTCGTATATTTACCCTTATATTACACAATCAAAAAATCCTCGCTTGTTTTTAACAAAGTATATATATTCGGCTAATTTATGACAGCAGTAAGGAAAAGTATAGAGACACATGTCCATTAGAGTCTGAGAAGACGGGTGACTGTGGTAGCTGTGGCTAGTTGCATCATGAAGCTACATCCTGTCCTTAGGCTCTGCCTACCAATGGTCTAAGTATTACCCTAACTAATCAAAATAATATTATAATATACTGTAGGTTGCCTCTTCTAAGGAAGGCCACTGCCATGTTAGTGAGTCGCTCAGTCAGTATCATACTTTATTCAGGTGATTCAATATTAGATTACCATTATTCAAAATAGAAGAGATTCATCCTGTGCCAGATCTAGGTTGTTCAGATCCTACATACCTCTAAACACAATCAAATTGAGTTGACATTCTTGTAGGTACCCAGAAGAAGTTGAAACATGCTTGCTATGGCATTTAATCAATATGACTTGGTGATTTGAAGGTAACATCTGCATCCATTGACAGACGCCGAACCTGTATCTCCAGCTCAGCTATCTTCTGTCTGAGCTCCGCCATGGCAGCCATGCTGTCAGCCTCCCGCAGGCGCGCCGCCATCACCTCCTCTTTATTCTACGGAGGGGGACAGAGGGCGCGGCACATGGAAATGGCAAGAGAAAAACAGACATAGAAAAATAAATCAATGCCAGCACAAAGCCACCAACAGGTCAGTCGTGGTGGTAGATTGGCGTCTGTTTGTTTAGCACCATCACACACAAAGTCCCATTCACAAAAAAGCTCACGCATCAGTGTCAGCACCTGATGGGTTCTCTCTCTCTAATCTGCCCCATGCTTGCCACCCTCCTCCCATTTCCCCATCCTATATCCTTCCATAAAGCTACCCCCACCCCCACAGTCTCCCTCTCGCCACACCTTGCAGTCGGTCTCAGCCTGTTTCCTCTTCGTCTCTGTGAGCTGGGCCTGCAGCCCCTTGTTCTGACCAGCCAGCTGCTGCAGCCTCTCCTGTAGGCCGGCGCTGTCCACCTCATAGCGGCCAATCAGCTTGCTGTGGATCTGGTTCTGATGAGGGAGGTGAGTAGTGACACAGTTGGCTTGGCTATTGACATATTATTTTCACAATTGGTCCGTGTGCATGCTGTATTTCTCTAATAAAAATATTTTTTTCAACATTAACCTTATCCAAAGTTAGTAACTTTGGTGATGAATGTCTATTTTTGGAGTAGTCTGTCTGCTAATGTATGCTCCCCTAAGAAAGCACATTAATACACATTTGGCCACAAAATCGGTGGTGCTTGAATGTTTGTGAACCCTGAAGAATTTTCTATAACTTTATCATTTCCTAAAACAAGACATAGAGACCAATTAAAACAAAGGAGACAATAATAATAATGATGTATTTGGTCATTGATTTATTCAGGACAAGGATTCATTATTACATATCTGTATCTGTGAGTGGCTAAAGTATGTGAACCTCTACGATACGCATTTAATTTAAAGGTGAAATTACAGTCAGGTGTTCTCAATCAATGGGATGACAATCAGGTGTGAGTGAGCACCCTGTTTCATTTAAAGATCAAGGCCTATATCCACAAAAAGTTTAATGCTAAAAGTAGCTCCTAACTCACTGATTTAGGAGAAAATCTTCAAAATAATGGGCGTGTCAAAGACTATTTTTAACGAAGTGTTTTAGCGCTAAAACCAGCTACTAAATCTGTAAAAAGTTAGGAGTCTTCTAAGTCACTAAGACCACATCAGAAACAATCTGAAAATGCTTGGCCTCCTCCTAATAAAGGGAATGAATATTTCAAAATATACATTAAATGTCAATATAGTCTGCAATAACATGTAACACAAATTAAATGTGTGTCATATATATATAGTAGCTGAGCTACTGCTAAAATGGAGGCACCTTGGAGTGACGACCAGTTCTACATTTCAGTTTTTTTGGACAATGTCAAGTTATACAACTTGTCCTTGGCCTTGTTTTAGTATTGTTGAGGCAGTAGAACATGCCATTCCCACAAAGTAATTGATGTATGACAAATAACACCTTCTTTAAAGTTTTTGGTCAATAGTTACTTTGAAAAAAATGAAACTATTTTGATTGTACTTTTGATTTTGGTCCATTCCTCTCACCTGCCTCAGGGATTAGATCCTAATAGTATTACATTTTCTGTCAAATTAACTCTAAAAAAATAACTTAAAGGCTCTATAAAATGTTTAATTATTTATTTGTTTGTTATGAGTACATCCCAAAAAAAAAAAGATTTCAAAGTCAAACTGAAACATCCTAATAAGCTATGGCATCAGGTAAAAGTACTTTCACATGGTGTTTACAGACCTGGCTCTCCAGCTGCAAGGCTTTGAGTCGGACCTCCCTGAGCTCAGCCTGGGCCTGGGCCTCCCTTAGACGCATACCCATCAGCTTGTCCTGCAGTTCATTCAGGGCATTCTTCTTAGGGGACTCCTTCCAGTGACTTCCACCCCCGCTTTTTGACATGTGTTGCTGGGGAGAAACCGGAATGGATGACACCAGTATTTTTCCCTTGTTACCCTGAATTTCTGATGGATCAATCTTCCATCAAAATAGTGTATTTTATATAGAGTCTGCAGGCAGTAGGCCAAACAGTGGCAAGAAATATGATGTGATCCATTTGGAACTACCGTATCTGGATTTCTGCATAATTAATCATACATTTTGATCTGACCTTCAACTCACACAAGTAGAAACAGTCTGCTTCAACTAATAACACACATCGTTGTATCTTTCTTCAGCTAACCTGACATCCTGAGGTGTTGGTTAGAACTGCCCTGCCCTTTTCACAAGACACATTGCCTGGTGTGAACATTGTCTCAATAGTCTCAAACATTGTCTCAATAGTCTCAAACATTGTCTCAATAGTCTCAAACATTGTCTCAATAGTCTCAAACATTGTCTCAATAGTCTCAAACATTGTCTCAATAGTCTCAAACATTGTCTCAATAGTCTCAAACATTGTCTCAATAGTCTCAAACATTGTCTCAATAGTCTCAAACATTGTCT